>CAUJNA010003483.1:1161434-1253934 GCA_963377175.1 Effrenium voratum
ATCGGATATGGAGCCTTTTAGTTTGGCGTCAGGGCGCCACTTTGGTTTCCATAAACAGAACTCGCGGACCCTCACTCCTCACTCCCCTTGGAACCATCGGACCCTCACCATTTTCGCTAGACCTGAAACCATGGGCCATCCCCATGACGAGTCCACAAAGGAACTTCCCTTAGCAAGTGGCCCAAACCATTCCCATGGGCCAGTTGCCTCTTTTGGTCCGGTACTGCCCGAAGCTTCACGGATGCATGTCTCACCCGAGGAAAACTGTGATCCGACGTTTTGTCTGACTGCCTGCTTGCCGCGGCAGTAGCGTAACAGAAGCTCGTTCAGCTTGGCAATGGGCTGCACCTGGGATGTCAGACCAGCAAACGGCGAACGCTTCTCACTGCCTGAGTGGATGGGCCAAAAGAAGTCTTGGATGAGTAGACGAGCACCTAAAGGAGTACTCCAAGAGTACTAAGCGAGTACAAAAACGGGGCTCTCAGAACCGCGTATTCAAAGGAACGCCGTTTCTTTTTTCAGTGCTTGTAAGGAAGACTAAAACAAACTGGTATAAACATCCACCCAAATGGACAAGCTCTTTGATTCAAGCTTGCTTTTGGCTGGTCTCCCTGCTTTCTTCAAGGTTCCACCATACTTCTAAACATCCCCCACCAAAAGGAAGCGCACATTTGACACATGCCCTCCAAATGGTGTTGTTTCAATCCACCCTGCAAGGGCAATATAGAGACCTTGACTCTTGCGGGTGTCTCTGGAATGCTGAGACTTGCGACCTCAGGCTTCCCATAAATGGGCGTTTTCCCTTCGCTTTGTCCCCCAAAAGAGGCAACCCTCGCCACGCTTGAAAAAAAATCACGCCCGGAGCCTGGAAAACCGAGCGCGGCGCAGTGCCCAGCTCGTCCTCTGTAAGCTGCTCCTCCACCTGCGGGTAGGGTGGCTGGGCTATGGGGGCGGAGGAAGGAAAGAGGGGGGGTTGGGTTTGGGGCTGGGTTCTGGGGTGGGAACGCCGGGAGGGGCGGGGGGTTGCGTGAGAAAAGTGGTTCAGAGAGTTGGGGGGAGAAAAGATGCAAAATTGTGGGTCATCTCAAAATTGATTGAGCCCCTGATCGGATGGCTCTATAAAGAGCGCGGAAGAGGTGCATGGAACTCTTTGCTAACGGAGATAAACTCTCAAAAGTGTGTATCAAGTGGGTGCTAGATTGCTGCTGCGGGGAAGGAATACATATTTTTGGGTGTTGCATGTGATATTGGCGAATGAGGGTCGTGGGAAATCAAGGTCAAACGAGGCCTTTGAATTGCTTTTCCAAGTCAAAGCTGCTTGGTAATTGAAGTCTGTAAGAGCTCAGGGCTCGTTCTTGATTGGTCTTTGGACCTGCAAACACATTGGTTTTGCTGATGAGGAACGCCCTTGTCATGTTCAAAAGGATGAAGGCTTACTACGGACAAGCAAAAGAGTTCTGATTCCCGGGGAAATTAGGCCAAAGGCGACCGAAGTGGGCCATGGTTGCAGGAGAAGAGCGCTTCTGTAATACCAATATGGGTCATTCAACTGATTTGTGACTACTTCCTCACCGCTGATTTGTCCAACCTAAAAAACACCCAGCTTTGCCACAGTCATGAAGCGGTTGATTCCCATCTAACCATAAACCAAAGCGGTTGCTTCCCATTAAACCATGACTCGACTCCGTCACTCTTGGGTCGGTGGTTTGTTTCTCTTCATGGTGGGCATGTCAAATCCTCCCTCCGAAATGACTGGTCCTCCAAAACACCAATCCTAGACAACCAGTGGCCAAGGAACAACAAAACGCACACCCTCTTTTTTGAACGCAGGGGAAACATCGCACTGGGTCGCAGCCCTAAGACGGGTCCAGCTAGGAGCTGCGCCTGATCCACAAGCTTCTTCACGTCGCCCTGCTCCTGAGGGGTCAGTCGCAAGCGGAATGCCCTGAGCCCTGCAAGTGAAGAGCTTTGCGCTGGTCACTGGCGGAAAACTACTTCAACGAAAGGAGAAGCTTATAAAATATGAAAGTTTACATATATGCTGTATTATATTTACCCATGTTCATTCCCTATTTCTTTGTGTGGCTTTCCCCCTGAATAACCATTGCCACCTGAAATTCCGAATTTCGACAACCCATTTTTGCACATGCGCGTGCGCGTGCTGTGCGATGTCCTTGCCAAGCCCTAAAAGTTCCCAAATCCGAAACGAGGTAGGTTTGGATGTGCCTTTTCTCACCGTACGTACCCTTGGGTAGTCTTAAAGGGACACCAAGAAGAAAACACTCCTTTCTCGCGGTTCCGCTAAATGAGCCACACCCAGTAGCTGCGTGACATGTTTAGATCCTGGTTCGATCTTGTCGCCCAAAGCCTCCAAACCAAAGGGTCTGCGGCATGCAGGTCAGCGAAAAAACCAAAATATGTCAGACTGCCGATTCCCCTCAACCGAAAAACAAAACAAAGATCTAAACATGCAACCAGCAACCACACTTCATTTGGAGGCACCCATCTGCAGTCCATTTTCTGGGGTCAAACCTTCAGACTTGAAGCTTAAGCAACCACCTGGCGTATCTGCGCATAGCTCGTTCGGGTTCTACCGGCCGTCGGACGCATGCAGCCTTGCCTGCCTTTTTGAGCAATTGGCTGCCTTCAAGCCCGACACCAGCCATCCTGCCAGAGATCCTCCAGAACAAAAAATGTCTCTTTTCAGCAAGAGCCTACCCTCCACAGGATTCATCCACTTTTAAGTCCCTGAGTTTGCCCCCCCCCCACACACACAAAAAGACAAAAAGCGAAACATGAAAAACCAACCCTAAAACCAACACCCTAAACAAGAAACAACCCAAAAAGTTGCCCCCCCCCCCGACTCCCTCCCTCTCCAGTTGCAGCCGAAAACCACGAAATCCCCCTAAAGTCCCCCGCGAAATCGGAGTCCTGGAGCACCTCCTCGCAGCTCTCCAGGAAGCCTTCGACCTTCGAGGGGTCGTAGACCTGGCGGCACTCGGCGCCAAAGAAGCGCGCGCTCGGGATGGGCGCTTTCGCTCGCATCGCTTGGGTGTCTGGGGAAAACCGGTCAGAAACCCCAAGAGATTCGAAAAACCCCCAAGGTAGAGGCCAAGAACGCTATGGCTGAAAAACATGGTTTCGAAGTGGCGCGAAATGGATTTCGTCCATCAGTGTGGGTGTGTCTTTTTAATGGGGAACCCTTTTTTGGTCTAAAAAAACCACCCATATGGCTTTTCGATTTCAGGTCCTGGAAACAACATGGGGATGAGTCCATTTAAGGAGTGGTTTCGAAAGAAAACATGTGGCTTGGCTTCCCGAAAAGTCTGCTTCAGGCAACCCAGTTGGGGAACAGTTCAACCCCCCAAAGGAAAAGAGAGTTACTAATTCCCTTGTTGGCTTTTCCCCCAAGCAAGCTAGGCTTCTGTTTGTTCACATCACCAACCACAAGTGGAAGTGTCCACGCGAAATTGAAAAAAAAAAAAAAAACGAGCCACAACGTTTGCATGGTTGTGATGTGGTGCTCCCTTGCCAAGAGCTTAAACTTTCAGTAAGATGCGTCATAAGTCCCTCTGAACGCTTAAAAGCCAATTGTTTTCCGGACATGTCTTCCCCCCTTGTTTTTAATGATGACGGCAGAAAAGATTCAAATATTTGAGTTGATGGCTAACCAAGGGTTGGTGAATCGAAGTTGTGGGACCGAACCTCATATGGGCGTGTCGTTCTTTAGTTGCACCCCCAAAATGGAAATGAGGCTTTTGGTGGCCGCAAAAAACCGACTCCGAAACAAAAATAGGGGGAGGGGGGGGGGGGGGAAAAGAAGAAAAAACGCGCGCCGACCGCGCGTTGCTGGCGCCTGCTTCTTGCTGGAGCCCTGCGACGACTTCTTCTGAGCCTGGCTGACACCTCGGGCGCGGCCAAGCGCTGGGCAAACCCATGGCTTACGTCTTGGCCAATGGAAGCCCAGAAGGGGGGTCCAGTTTCAAGGAGTTGCACTCTGCCGGGCTTTTCTTCAGGTTCCGAAGAAGAATCTAGAAGCAAAAGCCTGTTGTAACATCCCTTCTGGTTCCCCTTAGGTGGCCAGGGTATGCAAAAAACGCTGCTCCTCAAAATATGTCCCCAAACAGCACGCCTAAAGAAACGCTCTGTCAAGTGGCCTAGGAGTGATGTCTGAAACAAGCAAAAGTAACGGACCTGCGAACTGTATGCTGGAAACATCCAACTCGCAGAACATGAACTGGCTTGCCCCCGCGAGATCAGTTTACTTCAAGTGGGTCACCCAATCTCGGCCAGAGACATATAAATCGTCAGAGCGATGCCATATTTAGCAAGTTCGCCTTCTCGCGTGCGGATCTACTCAGACGCAGTTTCGGTAGCAACACTGATCAATAATACTAAAAAGGAATGCAAAGTGATCAAGGTGAGCTCCCCTGTGATTCTCACTTCCTGGATTGGCCAAAAGAAGTCCAAACTTATCAGGGATCCTTACATTATACACCTGAACATTGCCTTGTAAATGGTGGGTTCCCTTTATTTTGGTGGAAAAAGCCCTGTTTCAAGCGGTTGCAACATGTATCCTTTAAGGAGCCCTGCTTATCATTGACCATTGTGGTCCAAACCCAAAAAGCTTCAACCCCAAGAACTCAGATCTGTGACAACTCATTGATGGTGTCGCTGGTTTTTGGGAACTCCCCATGGCGCAACGGTGTTCCGTCTGGTGTGCATTCAAAACAACAAAACACCTACGCCCTGAAAAATGACAGACCCAGATGCTTGCTAGCTGTTTGTTGATGGAAATGCAAATCTCTGACAGCCGCTCAACTTAACCCTCCAAGGAAGGATAGGGAACCCTGAAACATAAAGCTCCGACCCAAGAGCGTGGGATGCCTACCAGCCTAGCTGACCCGCGGAAACTGAACTTGTAGCCCTCTTGAGGAAAGTGTTGAACGTATGGAAGGTCTGGTTTCGAACAGCCATCCCGAAAATGGGCACGCCGCAAGCACTGAGCTGGGATCTTCCCTGCCAAGGCGCTCTTCAGAGCCTCCCGCTTCTCGCGAGCCTCTGCCTGAGAGCGGAGAAGGGCCCAATGCTGCGGCTCAAAATATCAGGGAGGCGGTCCACCGGGGCCCGGGGCGGTCCACAACCTTCTCAACCCTTTAACAAGGCCTCAAGGGCTTATTCTAGGCTTCTCATTGCATAGAGCCCCCCATACAACCCTTTCTAAGGCCCAATGAACGAACCAAAACAGACTATCATGCTTAGAACCTCAACTTGGATCCGGTAATTTTGTTCCTGGTTGATCGGAGAAAAACAACCATGGCGTACGTGGCACCTGCAAATCTCCAGGTTCCACAAAACGAAAAACCGCTGCAAGTTGAAACGCAACTTCACCAAACGGTGAGGACTGGAACATGACTCAGCCTCATTTCCCCACTGAAAGGATTTGTGTGTGGCTGCCTACAAAGGGGAACCCCGACCAATAAAACCCACCGCGCGGGGGTCGTATTTTTTTTTGATCTCCGGAAACGCAGATTCGAGCCGGAAGCTCTCCGGAAACCAAAGTGGTTGGTTCGACCAGCCCGATGGACAAAATCCACTTCGATCGGTTTATCCCAATTCTCACACGGCTTTATCCATGCCAGGTCTGGATTTTGTCCATCCACAGTATGACGCTGCCCGTAAGGGATGCCTGTTCGGTCATCGAAAGTGGCAACCTAAGCCAAAAATAGACATAGCCGTGGATGGGACATGGACACCCCCACAAACATAAGCTACCAGTAAGTTTGACCGAACCTAACTTGGTTTCAAAGTACCTACCCTGCCGTAAATAGGACACCCTGACTTTTCATCTACCATGATATAAGCGTTCTTTGAATTCTCGAAAGTATTTACCAAGTGGCTTAGAGACAATACACCAAAACCTACCAAGTACCAAAACCTAGGGTGGGGGCATGCGTTGATTCTATAAACAATTTAAAGGTTTGCCAGATCCAAGAACAATATGTCACCCATGGCGAGACCTTTGAATCCCCACCCCAGTCCAGGAACCGTTACCCTCCCGAAAACAAACATGGAGCCACAGGGCTCCCCTTCGTGCAAGTAACATGATTATATTTGGGACAGGCGTCTTTTTCAAGCGACCTCCTAAATGGATTTTGGCTTTCCCACGGGATTCCCTTTCAGACCACAAAGCAAAACTGTCTACCTATGGTCTTCGAGGGTTTTTGCGGGTTTTCCGATTGGCTCTCATGGGCCTCCTTCTCGGCTTTCACCGCAAGGCGTCTCTGCTTCTCAGCCTCAGCCTCGGCATCAACGAGGGAAACAACAAGCAAAAACCCACATTGGTTACATATATATATATATACATATATATACACATATATATATATATACACATATATATATATATACATATATATATATATATACATATGCAATACATGTATATGTATATATGTATATTGTGTATATTAGGAATGTCTTGTTTCATGTGCTTCTTCTTCTTCTTTTTCTTGGGGGCGGGGTGACAATGCTTCCCTGGCCTTATGAACTGTCAATCGTGTCTTTTTGGGGGGAGGGGTGTCTGCTTCTTCTTCCTCTTCCTCCTCCTCCTCCTCCTCCTCCTCCTCCTCCTCTTCTTCTGGGGGTGGTGGGAGAAATGCTTCCCTTTGTCTTGTGGCCAGAACCTATGAACCACCAAAACAAAAAGAGAAAGACAGAGAGACAGAGAGACAGAGACACAGAGAGACAGAGACACAGAGAGACAGAGAGACAGAGAGACAGACAGACAGAGAGACAGAGAGACAGAGACACAGCGAGGCAGAGACACAGAGAGACAGAGAGACAGAGAGACAGAGAGACAGAGAGACAGAGAGACAGAGAGACAGAGAAACAGAGAAACAGAGAAACAGATACACAGAGAGACAGAGAGACAGAGAGACAGAGAGACAGAGAGACAGAGAGACAGAGAGACAGCGAGGCAGAGACACAGAGAGACAGAGAGACAGAGAGACAGAGAGACAGAGAGACAGAGAGACAGAGAGACAGAGAGACAGAGAGACAGAGAGACAGAGAGACAGAAAGACAGAGACAGAGACAGAGACACAGAGAGACAGGGAGACACAGACACAGAGAGACAGAGAGACAGAGAGACAGAGAGACAGAGAGACAGAGAGACAGAGAGACACAGAGACACAGAGACACAGAGCCACAGAGACAGCAAGGCAGCGAGGCAGAGAGACAGAGAGACAGAGAGACACAGAGACACAGAAAGACAGAGAGACAGAAAGACAGCGAGGCAGAGAGACAGAGAGACAGAGACACAGAGAGACAGAGAGACAGCGAGGCAGAGACACAGAGAGACACAGAGACAGAGAGACAGAGAGACAGAGAGGCAGAGACACAGAGAGACAGAGAGACAGAGAGACAGAGAGACAGAGAGACAGAGAGACAGAGAGACAGAGACACAGAGAGACAGATACACAGAGAGACAGAGAGACAGAGACACAGAGAGACACAGAGAGACAGAGACAGCAAGGCAGCGAGGCAGAGAGACAGAGAGACAGAGAGACACAGAGACAGCAAGGCAGCGAGGCAGAGAGACAGAGAGACAGAGACACAAAGAGACAGAGAGACAGCGAGGCAGAGACACAGAGAGACAGAGAGACAGAGAGACAGAGACACAGAGAGACAGATACACAGAGAGACAGAGAGACAGAGAGACAGAGACACAGAGAGACAGAGAGACAGAGAGACAGCGAGGCAGAGACACAGAGACACAGAGACACAGAGAGACAGAGAGACAGAGAAACAGAGAGACAGAGAGACAGAGAGACAGAGAGACAGAGAGACAGCGAGGCAGAGACACAGAGACAGAGAAACAGAGAGACAGAGAGACAGAGAGACAGAGACACAGAGACGACAGCAAGGCAGCGAGGCAGAGAGACAGAGAGACAGAGACACAGAGACACAGAGACACAGAGAGACAGAGAGACAGAGAGACAGAAAGACAGCGAGGCAGAAAGACAGAGAGACAGAGACACAGAGACACAGAGAGACAGAGAAACAGAGAGGCAGAAAGACAGCGAGGCAGAGAGACAGAGAGACAGAGACACAAAGAGACAGAGAGACAGCGAGGCAGAGACACAGAGAGACAGAGAGACAGAGAGACAGAGACACAGAGAGACAGATACACAGAGAGACAGAGAGACAGAGACACAGAGAGACAGAGACACAGAGAGACAGAGAGACAGAGAGACAGCGAGGCACAGACACAGAGAGACAGAGAGACAGAGACACAGTGAGGCAGAGACACAGAGAGACAGAGAGACAGAGAGACAGAGAGACAGAGACACAGAGAGACAGAGAGACAGAGAGACAGAGAGACAGAGAGACAGAGAGACAGAGAGACAGAGAGACAGCGAGGCAGAGACACAGAGAGACAGAGACACAGAGAGACAGAGAGACAGAGAGACAGAGACACAGAGAGACAGATACACAGAGAGACAGAGAGACAGAGAGACAGAGAACACAGAGAGACAGAGAGACAGAGAGACAGAGACACAGAGAGACAGAGACACAGAGACACACAGAGCCACAGAGACAGAGAGACAGAGAGACAGAGAGACAGAGACACAGAGACACAGAAAGACAAAAAGACAGAGAGACAGAGAGACAGAGACACAGAGACACAGAGAGACAGAGAGACAGAGAGACAGAGACACAGAGACACAGAGAGACACAGAGAGACACAGAGACAGAGAGACAAGGAGACAGAGAGAGACAGAGAGACAGAGAGACAGAGAGACAGAGACACAGAAAGACAAAGACAGAGAGCCACAGAGACAGAGAGACAGAGGGACAGAGACACAGAGACACAGAAACAGAAAGAAAGACAGAGAGCACAGAGGACACAGAGAGACAGAGAGACAGAGAGACAGAGAGACAGAGAGACAGAGAGACAGAGAGACAGAGAGACAGAGAGACAGAGAGACAGAGAGAGACAGAGAGACAGAGAGACAGAGAGACAGAGAGACAGAGAGACAGAGAGACAGAGAGACAGAGAGACAGAGAGATAGAGAGACAGAGAGACAGAGAGACAGAGAGACAGAGAGACAGAGAGACAGAGAGACAGAGAGACAGAGAGACAGAGAGACAGAGAGACAGAGAGACAGAGAGACAGAGAGACAGAGAGACAGAGAGACAGAGAGACAGAGAGACAGAGACACAGAGAGACAGAGAGACAGAGAGACAGAGAGACAGAGAGACAGAGAGACAGAGACACAGAGAGACAGAGAGACAGAGAGACAGAGAGACAGAGACACAGAGAGACAGAGAGACAGAGAGACAGAGAGACAGAGAGACAGAGAGACAGAGAGACAGAGAGACAGAGACACAGAGACACAGAGACACAGAGACACAGAGACACAGAGACACAGAGACACAGAGACACAGAGACACAGAGAGACAGAGAGACAGAGACACAGAGAGACAGAGAGACAGAGAGACAGAGAGACAGAGAGACAGAGAGACAGAGAGACAGAGAGACAGCGAGACAGAGAGACAGAGAGACAGAGAGACAGAGAGACAGAGAGACAGAGAGACAGAGAGACAGAGAGACAGAGAGACAGAGAGACAGAGAGACAGAGAGACAGAGAGACAGAGAGACAGAGAGACAGAGTGACAGAGAGACAGAGAGACAGAGAGACAGAGAGACAGAGAGACAGAGAGACAGAGACACAGAGAGACAGAGAGACAGAGAGACAGAGAGACAGAGAGACAGAGAGACAGAAAGACAGATTGACAGAGAGACAGAGAGACAGAAAGACAGAGAGACAGAGAGACAGAGACACAGAGACACACAGACACAGAGAGACAGAGAGACAGAGAGACAGAGAGACAGAGAGACAGAGAGACAGAGAGACAGAGACACAAAGAGACAGAGAGACAGCGAGGCAGAGACACAGAGAGACAGAGAGACAGAGAGACAGAGACACAGAGAGACAGATACACAGAGAGACAGATACACAGAGAGACAGAGAGACAGAGAGACAGAGAGACAGAGAGACAGAGAGACAGCGAGGCAGAGAGACAGAGAGACAGAGAGACAGAGAGACAGAGAGACAGATCAGGTTGCCCCGAATTGGTGGTTTGGACTGGTGGTTCTTGTAGAGGGTACATGGGAAACCACCAAACCACCAGACTCCACATCACCAATTCGGGGGATGTTTGAGAGGGAGGGAGAGAGATTTGATGGAAAGAAAGCGCACGAAGGAGCTGCGGGCCTTCTTGGCTTCCTCCGCTCGCTTCTTCTCCATTTTGGCATCCTCCTCCCTCTGCCGCCTCTCATCCTCCTGCCGCTGCTTGCCTCAGATCGAATCGCTCGAATCGCAAGGGGTGGAGCTTTGAGCGTCGGAGAAGAGGTGGGCCATGCAGCTTGGTTTAAAGCCCAAACTTGTTGAACAATCCAGCCAAAAGGTCTCTAACCAAGTAACCGCAAAGACAAACGGAATGCTGCCATGTTGAGATATGCAGCGCGAAACTCTGCGATTGCTTCAACAACCCCCTTGAGGTGTCCCCCAGGCGACCAGAGTCTGGTTAGCAAAAAGCCGAGCGCCTGGAGGATGGCCCCAGGCGTTGCCGTCCAAGCGAAGCTACGCTGCTTATGTCGTTCCACCCGTGACAAACACAGCCACAGTGGCAAGTGATTCACCAATGGAAAAAACAAATCAATCAGGGCGTCGTCCCTTTTTGGATCCTCCAAACCAGTGACCCCTGTCAATCCCAGATGAATCGACTTGGTGCATGAACAGGTGGCCGATCCCTTTTTAAGTGGGACCCGCCCCCATTCCGAGTCATTCACTCATCTGATTGAAGGAACCCCCTGGAAAAGAAAAAAAGAACTTCACCAGTGAGTTCGTCTCACCCCCGATCTGTGAACTCGATATAAGCTGCGCACGAGGATGAGCGCGTTCCTTTCCGATCTTCTGCGGGGGTCTATAAAAACGTGGAGCATACATCGCGCCACTTGTCAGGCACCTACAGGCAGATACGGCAGACCGACCGTCTTGTGTTCTGCGAAGGTGATGCTCGGCAGTACTTATTCCTTTTATCCTCAACTGCTTTGGTCAAACATTCGCGCGTTGCTGCTGTGAGATAGGGTACTGGCCTGTACGGCAGTACTGTGCTGCGATATACTGTGCTGTTCTGTGCTTTGGTGTTCTGTTCTGTATGTGTGTAGGTAAGTACCTTACGTGGCACCCTCTCCGTGCTCTCCGCATGCGCAACCTGTGCTGTGCAGAAGCGCACCCTGGCCAACCTGCCAAAGGAGGCTGGATGATGACGGTGATGCGGTGCAATTTGGGCATTTCTGTGTCCGAACAATGCAGTTGATGCAGAACCGAATCCCGCACCAAGCAGCAAACCTGCCGGTCCGTGCGCATGCACGTCCTCAGGATGGATGAATGGAATGGGATGGGACGGGACGGGACGGGACGGGACGGGATGGGATCGATGGGTGCACGGATGCCCAGACGGAGGCATGCACGACTGGTTTATCGTGTTTCTTGTGCTCCTAGTTAGATAGGTTCTGTTAGATTTGCGTCTTGAGGGAATGCGAATAATGCTACTGTCCATTTCGCACCACAAAATGAAACCAGTGTTTGAAACCACTACGTTTCTTGGTATTTATCTTGGGGAATCGAATCATAAACCATGGCTTGCTGGTGCTCAGTAGGGAATGAGGGAATGAACCTGGGGGTCCCCTTCAAGGAAACCACCAGTTCGATGATTTTTCGGGGTCAGACTCCATTTCTCATTACCCGCATCTCTCGCACCGATCGCAAGCCATGGTGTCTTAGGTGCTGCGAGACTGGATTTCGGTCAACCATCAGGCATCCGGGTGTTGAGGCCCCGGCTTCGCCTCTCCTGGCGCAAAAAAAAAAACCGCCCCCAAAGAAATGGCTCTCCGACTGGCCCAAGTTCCCTTCGCTCAAAATGCCCTTTGGCACCAAGGGGACCACATCCTTTCGCAACTTGGGCCGCTTGGGCCCTTATGAGGATTGCCTTCAGCCCCAAGATCCTTTGGACCTCAAGCGGCGACTTGCTAAGCCAGTTAGCGCAAACTGGTGAAACCCGACCATGATCAGCGAGCCATAGAGCTGGAAGGTGCGCCAAATGCACGTGGGCTATAGCCAATCCGTACATAACCAGATGACAGCTCTGTAGACCCCTGATTGATAACGCCCCCAAGAGAACAGGGGTCGACATGTGCTACGTGCCATGTTAGAGCAGAAAACAGACTCTCACTTGCGCATAAGTCACGGCACAACTGAGTTCATTGTGAAAGTGCGATATCACTTTTTCAAGGCTTGCAAGTTCAACAAAAAGGCCCCCATTTTGGACTCTCATCCTGAGAAACGGTCAAAGTAATGAAAAACATGGCCACGTGAAAATGGCCACAGCCAAACTTGCCAAAACGTCACGTGGCTATCTGACCCTTCTCCGCACCCGATTCCGACGACGCCTCATCCTGGCGACGCCGGGCGTCGTCCTCCTCTCTCCTCCGGGCCTGCGCTCCGGAGATGCAGCAAAATCATAGGACTCCCGTGAAAACATGGGTGGCTTCCATTTCGTTTCCACAAGATGGGTGGGGAACCCCCAAAGGAATTGGGTTCCACTTGGGTTCTTCTCTTGATTGTACAAATAAGCGGCCAAGTGTAAAGGGTGTTCTCAACATAGGAATCGCTCTCCCACAGAGGTCTTTGACAATTCTTACGGTTTCCCTTCGCACAACAACCTTGCAGTCTCGGGCGGGCGGAACAACTCCCATGGCGACGTTCCGAAACCCGGAGACCGCGTCTCAGGCGGATCCATCCGCGCCTCCTCCTCGGCTGCTCTCCGCTGGGCTGGAGGGATGTACCTTGTTCCTCCGCCGCCGCCGCCGCCGCCGCCGCCCGCGCCGCCGCCTGCGAGGCTTCAACCGGCTGCAAACTCTGAGGTGAGACCCAGCAACTTGGAGACGAAGAAGGCATCCGAAAACACGAGCCAATCCTCAAGCAACCCCCCAAACCGCCAAGCCCATCATACCTGTACCAATCAATTCCAAGTCAGCTGTGCCAGTGAAGAAGGGCGGAGCATGTTCAAGGAATGCTGTCATGTATCCTTAGCCGTTTTCCCGTCATGGCCCCACGCCTGGCAGAGGCGGTATATAGCCAAACATGGGATGCGGCTCCAACTTCATAGGAAAACCGTCGGAGGGCAAAACGCTTTCGCATTTGCTTGCCGCGTCTCGTGCCTGGCTTGCGGTCGTCGTCCTCGCGACAAAGACCGAACTTACCCTTTGGAACCGGAGAACCTCGAGAGTGAAAAATCTGAACTGAGCTTCCGCTGGGTTTTCCGAGCAGAGTTTACCTACATTGCCACGGGCAAACAAAAGAGAAACAAAATGAGGCCGTTGTTGTTCAAACATCAATTCATGTGCCCCCAAAAAAACTTGTTAGGCAAATGACTGTTTTGAGCAATGGTCGCCCCAACCCTGGTGTTCCTAAGGAAACAGAGCCCACTTCGGGGTGGGCTACCTTGTTTCAAATCCAGACTGGCTTTGGTCCAACAACCCCCTGCCAAAAGCAAATCACGGTTTTGCTGGGAGGGAAGCTTGAGTCATTTGTCCAAAAGGTCAAACATTTGGGGCTGTTTTTTTGTTGAGGGTATTCGTGGTAGAAACGAACATCATCCTTTAGAGAAGTTCACCATAAGCTGGTCGTCCTCGTAGCTAGCCTGAGTCGCATCAGCACCAAGAAACGCATTCTTGGCTGCGTGTAGCCATCTCCAATGGGCTGAGGTTGGCTATGCATTGTGTAGGACCATCTCCCATTCGCTGTGTAGAACCTTCTTAGCAAGGAGTCTCCAACCGTTTGACACGTGAATGGATCCGGGGTTGAGCGGCTCCACAGGGAACTTCTGCTTGTTTGACCTGCTCAACTTCCCTCTGGCATTCCCTAAGGATTCAAGGAAACTGCCAAACTGGTAGGGTGTGCCTTTGTTTGATGGCACCCTACTGGGAACCAAAAAGAAACTGACCTGGAGGGCTTCGTATTGGGAAACACGCAACACGACCTCTTGGGTTCCCGTTCCACACAGATGCAGCGCCACGGCCCACTCCAATCTCCCGTCCTCCCGAAGCTTCCCCTGAGGGCGAACCGAGCAAGGTTGGGGCTCCTTTTCAAGAAACTCCGAAATAAAACCTCAGCTCCTGCTGTGCCGAAAAACCGACCGCGTGCAGGGTGCAGGGTTCAGTGTCAAACCAGCACAGCCCAAACTACGCGGCGATACAGGAACATATCTTGTAAAGTGTGGTTTGACGCCAACATGTTCAAGCCATACACCCAGCTAGGACAAGGGCGCTGGCATTTACCCTCTGGTGGCGACAAAAACCCAAAGAAGTTGCCCCATGTCTTCTCGGATTGCGGACATTGCCGCTCACAATTAAAAACCCAGGCAGTCAAAAGAGGGTCTACCCAAACGGCTGGGCAAAATCCTCCACTGGCGAACCAAATCGCCGCGTGTGTTCTCGCGCGACGCTCTTGTCTGCAACAGCTGGAGCTGCATGACACGTGGGAGGTGGTTTCAACATTCAAACTTCTACGGATCTTTGGTCTAATTGGGATCTTTGGATCTTTGGTGAAATTCGACATACCAGCCTGTTTTCACAGGATCTTTGGTCAAAATCCAAACCAGCTGTAAAATCGGGGACCTTTCTGGGGCCCGTACTGAAAAGCAGCGGCAAGTGACCTCAAGCCTTTTGCACTTGGGAAACGAGGACTTCAACCGCATTTATTCACGGTTGGCTCTATCAACACGGATATCTTTTTCACAAATATGGACAGGCCACTGAAACCCTTGCAGGGCGACATGGCAGCAATTCCTTTGCTTGAGTGATGGGATGCCTACATCAAGATGGCATGGAACTGAACTCACCATATACTTTCACCCAACTTTAGTAACTCAGTGCTTCGTGGCTCCCTTGCTAAAAAAAAGCTGAACTCTTGGTGGGATGTGTCGTGGAGCCATCTCCAAACCTGAAATCAACCAAAAAAAACATCCCAGGAGTTCTATGGCTCCCGGCCCAGAAACGAAACATACGAGCCGACTCCCCGAACATCCCCTCGGAACTTCCGAGTCTTACACGCGGACCGTTTTGGGCTCAGCGGCGTCTTCGCCGCCTTCAGGGACCTAAGCAGCGAGCGGAAAGATGTGACTCGGGGGTGTCCTCCCATCGTTTTCTTCTCCCCACCCCCCATCCAGACAAAGACAATACAACAATGCGAACCTTCCCTGGTGTCACGGAAAAACCCTTGAAAAACCCTCGGCGCCGACATTTGTGGACCCCGCCCAATAGGCCTATTCCTTTGCAAGCGAGGAGAACACTGGGTTGGTCTCTTCCCCCCTGCAAGAAGTTAAACTGTTTGCTCCCCGCATATCTATGGGTCGCAACCCGGTCGGTGGTTGGACCACGAGCCGCGAACGAATGTGCAGATTGACTTGGTCGGTAATGCCTCAAGTGCGCTTCACTTGGAAAGCAAATATTGTCCAAAAGACTCGATGCGAGTCCGAACCCGGCGTCTGTGCAGGTGGCAACAAACAAGGCAAAACTGTTTGCTCCCGCATCGCTATGGTTGGTAGTGTTCAACTATTTGATGGTTGGTTGGAAAATAGTCATGATAATTGGAACCTCCTCTCATAGCATACATACATGCACATAGAATCGCACACTGGGCAGGCAATCGTAAATATATCATGTGATGACACATTAAATTGCTTGGTGGTGATTTGGTCGAGAACTCGACATATCTCAGAAGTCGTACCGTTTCTGGCAACAAGTGATCTCCCAAACCACACGCCCCCAGGCAAACATGGTGTTGCCACCAATTGCGAAGAGCAGACATGTTAAGCAGCAGGACCAAAACACGCTCAGCGAATTCAGACTGCGGCAGGCAAACATATACGGGGAAACAGGAAACATCCAAAGGCAAAAACACCACAAGAACTAATTCAGTCATGGACAGACAAGCAAACAAACAAACAAGCAAACAAACAAAGAAGACAAGCAAGCAAGCAAGCAAGCAAGCAAGCAAGCAAGCAAGCAAGCAAGCAAGCAAGCAAACAAACAAACAAACAAACAACCACACACCCCAGGGTTGCTAGTCTGGCTCTGTCTCAACATGAAGAAACCTTTGGGCGGTTGTCGTTTTACGCCGATTTCAGAGAGCCAGCCAAACGACTGCCGACTGCCGTCCAGGCGCCGGTTTTGAGCGCGGCTTCAAATTCAGCCTCGGCCGCTCCCCGTCTCCGCCGCCGCCGCCACCGCCGCTGCCGCCGCCGCCGCGCCAGTTGCCTGGCGGAGCACGTGCGGAAACCAAAGGCCCCCGAAACTTGTTCCAAGTGAAGTGCTTTCAAGAAGAGAGTCTTCCCTTGTTCCTTTCAAGAAGAGACGTGTTCCAATTGGGGTGGACAAGGATAGTCTTCCCAAACTCTCCTAACTTCCAAGAGAGTAACCAGGAAAGGCTTGGAGGCAATTGGGGTTTTAGTAAGTTCGGATCTCAGCGTCGTTTTGCTTTTTCTTCGGCCAGGGGAGTACCTGTAGGCGTACTGATAGCTTTGACTGAAGGAAAAAACGGTTTTGGGGTTGCCCTATTTTGGAAGCACGCACGTAAAGTGGCTCATAGTCTTTTCTCGTCAGGGCGGATGGTTGCCTCGCACCGAACTGCTCTTTGACCCAGGACTTCATACCGTTTGGAACGCAGGTAAAAGGGGTGACGCTAGCCCGTCGCCACTGCCTTTTCCCGCTTGATGTTAACCCCGGATCCAAGTAGAACCCGTGCAATTCATGGGGGGGGGGGGGCGGGAATGGCGCTCAAAAAGCGACGAACCCCCACAAAAAGGTGCCCCCCCTTATAATTATTAAACCAGGGGCCAAGGTTGCTGAAAAACTCCGAACATGCGCGTTTTAAGAAAGTGGCACCCAAAAGACCAGCTGACGTAGCTACAAAATCAATGAATTCTGAAAGGATATCCATGCCCTGTTTGAAGTTCTTCCAACAAATATGGCCGAATGATGGGGCAACCACACTCGTGTCAATCACGTGACCGATCCCTTTGCTGGTTCAAACAGAATGGTCCCTGAGGGAATGATCCCAGGCTGAATTATCCCTCGAGTCATTTCTGAAAACCCCTTAAACCCCGAATGACATGCCCTGAGCCGCAGCCAAAGTATCTTTGCGAGGCTCGGTGAGCTTCAGGCACCCTCAATCCCCTCAACCACCTTCGCTCCACAATACCCTCACTTGTTTGACTTGTTTGGCTGATTTTGAGTAGGGTCCTGGAGGGAATCTCTGGTTTTCCTTTGAGGGGATCCCCTTCTGGTTCGTTCAAAACAAACGTGGTGATTCCATCAGAACCAGCCAGTGACTCCCCTTGTCAAACCACATGAGAAGCGCTGGCAGTTGGATGCTGGTCCCCGAGGGGTCTCGCTTGGATCATCCCGAATTGCTTTCTTTGCTTCATCTTGCCTTCCCGCGTTAAGGGTCAAATTCCCTGCACTGTCGTTCCCGACTAACTGTTGTAAAAGGGCGAACAAGGAGGCAACAAGCGAGACGGGAAGCCAAGATACACCGCCATGGCACCAAGGATAGGATCATGGTTGGAGGAATGTGGACCTTTCTATGTTGCCGAGATTGGCAATCCCATGACTGTGTTCTCAGAGGGGAATTACGCAAATGAAAACTAACATCTCAAAAATACAACATCATTTGACTGTCAATTCTGGCGCTTAAGCCCGATTTCCCACAACCACGCTTGGGCTTGAATTGGTTTGGAGCAGAGAAGATCACTCGCGAATCGCCCGGTCGGCAAGCCCAGGCTGCACAAAGCGCCTTCATCCGCGCGGCTGCCGCCTGAAGATGGGGTGGGGGCCCAGCCGGGCAGAACCCAAAAACTGGATATGAACCAACATCTAGCGGGAACTTTCCGGGCAACTTCTCTCGAGCTTGCAGCCCTGAGACTCAGGGCTGGGCCCCTATCTGTTCAAGCCTATTGATCAGCCGCTGGTCTTTCCAGAATCTATCTTTGGTTTGGTCTTCGGGGACCAAAGGGGCCCAGCTCTTTCTACTCCATGGTGGCTTCCAACTGTTTTTGAATTGAGGGATTGTTTTTCCACAAAACAAAAGCACAAGCAACAGGAAAAGACAGCTATTTTGCCAAAAAGACCAATGATTGAAAATAGTTGAAGGTGCCACCACAGTCCCTGCGAATCAACCCGTCCCCCGCAGTCCCCCCCTTCTTTGCATGAATCGGTGATTTCCCCTCCATTCTTGGATTGCTCACCCTCCTCCAAAAACTGTTTCGCGTGTGGTGATTTCCCCTAGACCCATTTTTGGTGAGCAAATTTTGGGGGGAACTTCCACCTTGGCGAGACTCGCCCTCCGTCCGCATTCCCAGGCCGGCCTCGGTCGCCGCCGCGGTCGCCGCCGCGGTCGCCGCCGCGGTCGCCGCCGCGGTCGCCAAAGCCGCCGCGGTCGCCGCGGCCGAAGCCGCGGTCGCCGTCCTCGCGGCGACCTCGGAGAAGCGCAGGGCTCTTGCCATAGCTTCCATTTCCATCACCGATCTATGCTGCTATGGGCAAACTGGGAGAATGGGTGAACGACTGAAGAGACCCCCCGATTTGTGTAAACAAGTTGGTGTCAAACCATTCTCAAGATTGCCGAAGCAGTCTCGCGGTTCGGATGCCCCACGCCATGTGAACACCCATATGACCTACCCCGCTCTGGAAGCTTCTTTTCCAAGAGAAAGTGAAACCAAAACCCAGATAGAGCGAAGGTTCGGCTTCATGTCAAGATGCCATAAGACCGAAAGAGCATGAAACCGAGACCAAATGCTCGGTCCGTTTCAAGACGCCATAAAAGCATTTGAGCCATTCGGGGGGGCGGGCCCCTTTCCTCTTTCGAAAAAAATCGCCAGGAGGCCACCGCCCATGCCGGACCGCCAGTCGTCGTCCTTGTTGGCCTACAGGATCTTGGTACGCTGTTGGGTGGTGCTCCCACACCTATGGTGCCAGAAAAGTGTCATTATTGTGGAGACCCCCTTAAAAGTGAACCTGACATTGCGCCTGGATGTAGGAAGTTGGTGGAAATTTAGTGTGTTGGGCTGCCAAAAAGCTTCTCTTTGGTGAGACCCCCAACAAAACCCGGGTGGCATGCTTTTGAAAGCCTCTCAGAGGCAAGCTGGTCCAAGGAAGACAAAAGGTCCCGATACCAATGTCCTGGCTTGGTCATGAGGCTCGCAAATTCTTGTGGCCGCGTGCCGCAAGAATTTCTGGGCTCACAACCCCCGTTCAGTCGTGGCTGAAAGGTTGAAGCAACCAAATCCATGTTCTGACGTTGCTCATCCAACCAGTCAACATCATGACCCCAAAAACATCCACCGCACGGCGCTTGACTTGCTTCTTCGGCTTCGGCGGCGGAAAAAGGAAAGAAAGAAAGAACGAAAAGAAGAACAGAAGAGGAAACAAAAAAAGAAAAGAAGAAAAGAAGAGGAATCAAAAAAAGGAAGAAGAAAAACAAAAACAAAAGCGGAGCCACCGGCGCAGGGGGCCGCCTGCGTGTTGTCGTCCCGGTCCCGGCGGAAGCCGCCCCGGTCGCCGCCCCGGTCGCCGCCGCCGCCGCCGCCGCCGCCGCCGCGCCAGTCCCCGTTGTCAGCGCGGCTGGGCTCGTCGCCCTTGCCTCGGGGTATGCGGAAGGGCTACCAATTACGTACATGTATCTAGGTTCATATATATATATATGTATATATATACAAATAGATATGTGTATTTGTATACATATGTGTGTATATATACATATATATACATATGTGTATATGTACATGTATATGTATATATGTATATGTGAATACATACATACAGCATAACCAAAATACAAATAGCCTTGCATAGCCTTATACGGGCTTACTGCCAAAGGGGGAGAGGCCGAACTGCACAAGGAGGAGGTCTGGCAAATGTTTGGCACCCCTCCACCAAAAGCTCTCTTGCCAAAAGGAGGATCATCTTCCAATGTGCACTTCCATGTTTGCTGGTGGGCAGGTAACCCACATATTACTTGTCATAGATATGCAATAGCCAACGAGGCTTGAAGCAGGGGCCCAAGTCCAAACCAGATTGATTTGGAGTACCCAAAATTTGCCATCTCTATACCGCGAGCACAGCTAAATTTGCGGATTGCCCCCCCCCCTTCGGACCAAACAAAACATTTCACCCTGAAACTTAAAGCCACAGTCACTCTCTGCCTCGGGCTAAGGTCTACGCGATCAACTCCTTGGCCACCCACAAATACATCTAAAAAATATGAGCCCGAACAACCTCAAGATAAAAACGCCGATCAAAATATGTGTTCTAAAAATAGAAGGAGAACAAAACAAAACTGAAATTAGTTGTTTTAGAAAATAGGAGAAAGAACCAAACACTGATTCTGACACAAATCGTCTGGGAAAGAAAACCGCCCCTTTTACGGGAAAACCACAAGGCTGCCGTCTGACTCCGGTGTGGCTCAGGGCCTGGACCGCTACTTGCAGCCCAGTGGGCGCGTGAAAGCGCGGAAGGTTTCGGGTCCGCGGCCATGGGAAGCCCAAATCGTACCCAGACATCCCAATCCCCACTGACCGGCCAAATGGGTGGGCGGGGGCACACTGGGGGCGAGTTGTTACTTTAGGCATTCACCCAGCAGTTTTGTCTTTATAAGAATCAAGCTTGAGGGGAAGTCCATGGTGAAAAAACACCTGTTGGACCAACCTCCTTTTGGTCTCTCTTCTTTTTTTCTGGGGCAAGGGCGCAAGTCTTGTTTTGCTGGGGGGCAGCCAAGACTCTCTCTCTTTCTCGGGGGGGAAGCTTGGGGGGAAGCTTGGGGGGAAGCTTGGGGCTTTGTGCCGGGCCCCCGGGCCCTTGCCCTTGCGGGGCCCAGAGCTGCGCCAGTCGTCGGCCTCGCGCCCCCCGTCGATGTCGCGGAAGCCCTTGCCGCCTGCATCGGCTCCAAGGAGTGGGAGAAGGGCAATGGGCTCCAGGGATTGGGATGTATGGAAGGGGGCTGCTGAAAGAATATACAGGAAAGCTGCGCGCCAAGTGCAGTTGGCCAATTGGAAGTTTTTGGAGTCGTTCGGAGTTTGGCGATGAAATGGGGGGTTCCCATTTACCCGCTACAAGAACTAAAAGTTCAACATACCTGCATGGAGGCGCTTTTGCAGAATGGAGTGACAACTGTCCGAGGGCCGCAGAATTCCTTTCCCTCCACAGATCAACCGGCAACCTACACTTCTGCTCCAGGTCCAAGGTACTTTCACCGAATAATCTCTGTCATTCAAACCGTGGGTGTGTGTGTGTGTGTGTTTTTGTTTCTTCCTTTTTTTTTTTTCGGGGACGCTTTGGTGGACATCAAATTTTGGTGGGGGGTTCATGTCCACCAAGCACTTTTGAGGCCATTTCCCTAAAGTTCCTGGCCAGGTCACTGGGCTCGGCATTTTCCAAGGTCTCAAAAGGGAAATGACAAGAAGCCACCGAGGGGTGCCTGCAAAAACAAGCTGGACCAAGCGTAACTCGGATCTCTCACAGAATTTGTACTCTTTACCCTATAGTTTCCAAAACGCAAAACGTAGACGGGCCTATGCGACGAAAAACTCAAGGATTTGCCATGAGACATGTTTGCCAAAAAGAGATGAGTTCATATCTTGTTTGTCAAGCGAATATGGGAAACTTGTCTGCGTGTCTCCACAGCACACATAGCATCATGCGTGAACAGAGGCACATACCCAATATAATAGTGCTGACAGGCGATCCGATTCAAGTCAACACGCCTGCTCGCCAGATGAATCGCACACCGTCTGCGCACATGACTGAATTTCACACACTCAACATATGCCCAGGTAGCATCCCTACAGCAATCCCGGAACTCTTCCGGAGCCCGACTCCTGGAGACGTTCCACACGTGCGAACCCCATAATTAGAAAAGCTTTCACAGCCAACAAGCTCAACCAACAAGCTCAGCCAACATCAAAACACCAAGACACATGCCCTACACATTCACACGGACCTCAAAAAACCGGTTGTGTTTAAAGGATCTGCTTTCAGGGAAAGGATAATCTTGGGATTCTCTGGTTACTTGTTAACAAGAATCGGACCCCTAAAATGATTGGATTGGCTTCCTTTCGGTTTCTCTTAACACCATGAGGTCTTTTCCTCTGGCCTTCTATGGGGCGTACCAAGACTCCCCTCGCGGCCCTTTATTTTCGTTGAACTGGTGAGAAGGCATGTCTTCATGTCTTGGGGTGTCTTTTCTTGAGGGTACGCCCTTGTTGGATGGTTTGAAAGAAAGAAACCAAAAGGAAAACCTATCCTCCTTCCTTTATCCCTATTTTTGTTTGGGGGGTGTTGGGGTGTTTCTATAATAAGAACGAGAAATTGTATCTCTAATTTTGTTTGGGGGGGGGTTGGGTTCTATGAAAATGACACCCCCCTCTGGTCGATCCGTTCCTCTGGTCTTGTCGCCTCGCCTTTGCCGCCGCCCTTGCCGAAGTCCTTCCCCACGCTCTGCGACGGCAGCTGCTGCTCGGCCTCGCACACAGCATGCGTCGCCGCGAAAAAAGGACGTCCGCGGGCGAAGTACTCGGTCCCTGAGAAACGCAGGAAAGCAACTTGTTTAGATCCGGGCCCTCTGTTCAGGGCTAAACCAAACGGAAAAGAAACAGAAAACCTGCGCCATGTCTTCATATTCATATGAATATGCATTGTCTCTTATATGTAATATGATTCGTTGCCATCGGGTTTCGGTCAAACGTGGAATCGGTCGGTGTGAGTGGCCTTCGGAGGCATGTCTTTGGGGGGAAAAAAGGAACAGCACTTTGTGTTGGAACTGGAACTATTTGCTTCTTGTCTTTTCTTGCGAAGATTCATTGCACCGGAAGTCGCGCACGCTCACCTGAGATTCAACATCAAAAGTGAAGCGGACCATCGTCATGGGTTTGACAAGCGTCAGCCGCTCGGCAACAATGACGCCTTACCCATTAGGCGACTGGTCCAGTTGCTACACTGTGGTTACTCATTTAAAAGTACGTGTTTTTTTTGGTTGATGGAAAAACCAAGAGGCCAACGCATGCCAAAGTCGCTGATGGTTTTTGTGAAGGATCCAAGGCAACCGCGCCATTTCGAAGGGCGCCAAGAACTGGTGAAACAAAGACATCAGCACACAGCTGTTCAATAACTGTCTATTTTCTCAACGCCAGTCTCCCGTGTTGCTTATTCCAGAAAAAAAAGAAGAAGTCAAAATCGGACCAAAAACCAAGCTTATTGATCGCAAAACAAGATTCTTTTTGACGACGTCATCACTTCAAAGGGGATTTTCCGCAGGCCACTCAAAGAAGGTGAGGGGATTTCCCAAAACCGGTGATCTGGTTTGGGATGGGCTCATTGCCTCCGATTGGGTCGGAATTGTCCAGACTTGGCTGAGAATTCGCGTGATGTGCTCAACCGAGGCACCCCAACAGAAGAATGGTTTTGTCTTCATGCCGGTTCAACACGTTTCGTTCACAACGCACAACCACATCGCACAACAAAAGGCATTCGAATTACTCCTAATTGGTGATTTGGATTGGTGGTTTAGAGGTCAGGGATTTTTGGTCGTGTTGCGGAAAGCAAACCTGCTGTGATACCCACAGAAACCTTCAACCCAAAATCCCATGTGCTACTACATCTTCCGGTCTGTGTCAACCCGCTGTTCAACCATGTACACCACCTATTGGACCTCTAAACCTGTCTTTGCTCGTTTCTTTGTTTTTGTGGGGTTCAAAAAGGAAACCCAGGACAACCAGAATCCCTCGGGCCCCGGCCATGTTCCCTCCGAACTTGGCGTTCAGATCCTCGGACCAGCACCCGTGAAAATCTGAAAACGGAGTGCCTGGATCACCAGTGGCGTGCTTCTCTTTCCCGGCAACTGTGGTTGTTTTATGGCAAAGTGTCTGTGAACAAGCAGCAACTTGGCCATCCAGGGTGGGAATCTGAATGGTTCAAAAAAAAACAGTGGACAGAATTCGGTGCATAGCCATGCGGGTTCGCCAAAAAACGAAAAGTCTACAAAGTCTGTGTCGAAACCTGTCCAGAAAAACATGCCCACAGTAACTTTCCAACCTGATTCGAAAGAACTGAAGCCGAGCAGGACAAAATCGGCCGTCCCGGGCCGACCCTCCCACTAAGATGGAACCATCCAGAGGAAACCTCCAGCCAGGTTCCAGGCGAATTGGTCAGAAACAGACCCTCTGACAAAGAAATGCAGGCTGGGTGTTAAAACATGCCTAAAACAATGTCGCCTAAACATCAATCTTGTTCCATTCACTTTCAAAAAAAATGGTACAGGGTTTGCAGTTGCCAAGTCTATCACAAAGGAACCTCCCGTGGTCATAACTATGTAAACCAGAGTAAGATTTGGCACATGGTTGTTCACCCAAGGAAAACCTGTGGGGCCCAACTTGTCAACCGAAACTAGGCAATGAAATTCCTATGGCCACAGAACATGGGCTGAGCAAAGCTCTGGCGCTGAACTTCAATGAGCAATACCCTCCACAATGCTTGGTGGGTATGTATCCCTATGTAGATGGTGTCCACCAAGGAGTTCCCAATTAATTTCATACCCATATGGCTGTCTTGAGGTTCGTGACCCCGGCTGATTTGGAGCTGCATGTCAAGTCGGCAGTTCCGACTTTGCTCGCCCCGAGAACCCAACGACAAAAAACACCGGGGCCCTAAAAAACTGACCAATCTGGGCAACTCACGGCTCACCAATAAGGAACGGAGCCCCATTCCTGGGAACCTAAACAGCGTTGCCGCCTCAGACAAAGTTTGGCACGCCTTCACAAAGACATCGTGAACCTGGACTTGGGCGCAAGCTGGCATTTGTCGAACCGGGTCGCAGGACAACCCTGAGACTCTTCAAAGCACCACATTGGTGCTACTGGTACCTTAATCGCGAAACGGTGCATCCTTTACGCCGCATAAGGATTAGTGCCAAAATGGGAGGATTGCCCAGCTCCACTGGGCAGCTCCCCTCAGCAGCTGATGGGAGTAGAATTGATGCCACTCCCACAGCGAGGGAGGAATCCTCCCACCTCACCGGATGCCCTCCCGGCATCATGGGTGAGGAAGGAAAGTAGCGAAGATCAGCTTGATCAATTCGCTTTCGACTGAGGGGAAGACCCGGTTCTCAGTCGGAAATTGCGGGTCCGGATGAGTAAGTTCATCCGCCCATGTGTTAAAGTCGCGCTTCACATGCGACGGTCCTAACATGACCTGGTGGTCATGCAGTGTTAACACAATTTCCATGAGGATGGCCGCATTGGGCATCCTGCGAGTGGAATCGTTAAGCAGGGAGAAAACGTTTCCCTGGTTATCACTAGCAACCAGAATCCTAGTGTGAGAAGCCGAGCCGGCTGCACAAAGCAGAACAGCCCTCACCAAAAGGAGGAGGCCGAAGAGCTCCAAGGCCGCTATCGCCCGCTGCGGGTCCCCAGTAGTGAAGGCCCACGGCTCGCCCTCCGGTGTGATTCTGTGTTGGAACCACTTCACTCGGGACTTGTCGGGGTTGGGCACGTCCGAGCACCAACCACCAACCCATGCATGGTCCGCCTGTTTGCCAGCTCCCGCATCAGATGCCCCCGTCCATGGAAGTGTGGGAGCAAATGGAGATGCCAGTGGGAACCTCTGGTTGAAGAGCTTCCCCAGAAGGATGGCCAGAGCACGAACCAGCTTCGGTGGCCTGCCCGAAGTGGTGCAGGCCTTCTTCCAGCTCCAAAAGGGCTGGAGGAAAGGTTTCGTCAATGGACACGCCGAAGTAGCCCATTGAATCCGGCCCAGGGCTTGTTCCACCTCCTTGCTGGTAAAGATGTCCCCCTGGGCCAGCCGTTTGAGAGTGGCCAGGATTATGACGTGCTTGACTGGAGCCAGCAGCACACAGGGCGTGATTGGGTCCACCACGAATCCCAACCAGGTATTGACCGGGGAGAGCGCCGTCTTCTTCCAAGAAAGCGGGACTCCCAGCGCCAGAAGAGTGGCCAGGATGGCTGTGGCGTCCCAGTCCGCCCTGCTGCATCTGAGGACCCAGCAGTAGTCGTCCACAAAGACTAAGTGCCAGTCCACCTGAGGGAAGATGTAGTACAAGAGTCTGAGCACCAAGGATGCCTTTCTTCCCCAGTACAGTTGTGCCGAGGCCATGCCGTACGTGCCCACTCTATTGACCCACCACCGGTTCTGGATGCAGGCCACCTGGTATTTCCAGTCTTTCTGGAGCACTTTTATGCGCCTGTGGGCCTTGGTGACATCCGCCTTGAGGATGATGAAGGTTTCCCCCTGTGTCGGCGGCTGCCACGTCAGGGGTTCCCCCCTGCTCCCCCCAGGGCGTTCCGTGCCTGGGGGGGTTGGGGGGAATGGGCCGGAGGTCTCCATCATCCGCCTGCCCCTATCAGGGCCCGGCACCTGGGGGCAGGCTGGTCCCTCTCAGGGCCCTCGGCACCTGGGGACTGCCCCTGCACCGGCTGGTGAACATCCCGAGGTTCCTCATCAGTGCCCGAGGATGGGGCTCGGAGTAGATGAGGATGGTCCGCCGCTGTCCTGAGCCAGTGGATGGCATGGAGGCAGTCTCCAACCATCGGTGCGGTGGTCTTCTCCTCCGTGTGAGCCTGGATGTGTGCGTTTGCTCCCCCTTTTGAGCCATCATAGATCGTCCTGATCTTGTCCGACTCATCAATCCCTGCAAGGGGGCCCGGGCAAAGTTCCTCCGGTTTGCAGCGGCACCTCTCTGCCGCCTCGGAGCGAGTGAAGGGCCCGTCCACCATGTCCAAGGCTCGTTCCTCGTAAAAGGTTGATTCGATTTCCTTGGCAAAGAGTTCAGCCGTTGGGTAGTTATCATGAGCCACTGGCGGGGGGGGATCTTCCCCCAGCCAGGCTTCTCCCTTAAGCTCCTCCTTAGTGGGCCAAACTCCCGGGGAGGTCAAGGTAGGGTCCGAGACTCCCAAGGGGACCCCCTCTTTCAGTGTTAGGGGGAACTCCCAATCAGGGTCACCTGAAAGGGATGCCAAGTGCGACACTAAGTCCAGGAGGAAGGGTTGTCCTGGGCATCGTTCATGGAGGTAGGATAGCCCGCAGCTCCTCGAGGTCGGCTTCCTGGAAGGGGTGTGTGGTGGCACCTGATGCCAGGGACATTCGGACCTTGTCAATCCAGGGCCGGGTAAGGGTCATGATCAGGGCGCCCAAAGTAGCCAATGGGGAAATTCTCCGAAAAGGGGGGTTGAGCCTCCTGGGGAAGGTTTTCCCCCCCCATCCCTCAGGGGGCGTGAGCGGAAACCCAATTGGACAATCGCCACCCGGTCAGTGAGGTGTGGGACCCTGAAAGCGGGCAGGCATTCGGGGCGGTCCAGGACCTGGTCCCCCTGTCCCTCCTTCCCCAGTTGTTCCGCATCTCCGGCCATCGGGGGCATGGGAGATGGGAAGTCTGGGTTCATTGTTCCACGAGGGCTTACGGTGTCTGCCTCAGGGTGGAACTGCCCGTGCAGGCGGGGCTTCGGGGCGTTCTTGCCTCCGGGCTTTGAGCCCTGGTGTGATGAGGAGGGACCGCCTCCTTGACTGGGCCCCCGTTTTCCCCGGGGGGAATGGCCTTCCGGGGGGTCCGACCCCCGCCCCTTAGGTGGTTCCTTGGGGTTTCCCGGAAATTGTGAGGGGATCCGGATGTGCCCCGGCGCTGCGAGTGACACAGCGATGGCTTTGGCCAGGCCTGCCATCATATCCCAAGGGTATCTGCTAAGAGTCGAGGACTCGTTGGTGCCCACATGTGACTGATGCGTGCACCGCATTTGATCCCAGTCCTGGATCGGGAGATCCGTGGCCAGCGTAGTGGCCTTCTTGACCAGCTGGCCCAGGCGGCACTGGTCGAAGGAGATTGCTGTCAAGGAGTTCTCCTCCATCCAAAGCTGCCCCTCCTCTGTGATCCAGAAGGATGAGCATTCCTTGGCTTTGGGCAGCGAGCTGCTCACCACTGGGTCCTCCGGGTGTTCCAGGAAGGACCTGGGCCCTGGCAGAGAAACCGCCGCTCGTGAGGCCCTTGCCAGGCTGGTGATGTACATCTGTCTCAGAATGAGGATGCTGTCATCATCAAGTTGAGTCTGGGCGGCCTGGTCCAGGTGTGGAAGGCCCCAAAGTGTCTCTGGAGTGCGCCCTCGCACCGGGGTGGGAGCCCCCGGTTTTGGTATGTGGCGCAGGATGGACCATGTCCTGCAGTTGGGTCCTCCTCCAATGAAGACCACTCGGCCCTGCTTTGCTGCCGTGCAAAGAGCTCCATACAGCTCGGGTTGGAGCATATCGTGGTCCCCTTTTGGTCCAGACCGTAGGATGTCTACCGCCACCACC
The DNA here is from genome assembly GCA_963377175.1 of Effrenium voratum. Lineage (NCBI taxonomy): Eukaryota > Dinophyceae > Suessiales > Symbiodiniaceae > Effrenium > Effrenium voratum. The sequence continues at coordinate 1,189,918 of CAUJNA010003483.1, forward strand.
ATGCTGGAAAGGTGTGGGTAGTTGGCATGAAGACAGCTGTCCAAGGAAGTTGGGTCTTCCTTGCCTGCATAGAGCAGGACAATGATGGGCCCACTGGATGGAACTTTGGGCGATGTGCCCTGTGTCCATCTCAGCCGCTGTACCAGACGCTCAGGGATGTTCTCCATCCACGGGAAGATGTCCAATCCCGGTGACGGCTCCGTTGGACTTGTCAGGGGGGTAGCTGAAAGGCGTTGGCCCCCTTCATTCAGCCCCACCGAGCTCTTGTGGAAAACCACCGGGTCCTGGGATCGGCTGCTTCCTGGGAGTGTCCCTTGGCGTTGCGGTGTGCTGCCAGTCATCCGGCACTCGGGCCTTCTGGGTGCGGCCCCCCGTGTCAGGGCCCTCGGCACCTGCGGGGAACCGTCCCGTCCCCGCCATATCAGGGCCCTCGGCACCTGTGGCTCGGGACTGAGGCGCCGCCGTTGTGCCGGTTGTGTGGCTGTTCTGATCACGGCGAGGGCGTTGTGCACGCTGGTTCTGCCGTCCCCATCCTTGTTCCGCCGAGGATGGCCGCCACCTGGCCTGTCCCCCCCCTGTGTCAGGGCCCTCGGCACCTGCAGGAGGGGGCTTCTGTGCCTGCTTGGGGCGTTTGCGCCCCTTCTCGCTTTCCCGGGCCTCGGCACCTGAGGCCTCCCGGGGGGTAGGGGTCAGCGCCCCTAGTCAACCCGGGCAGTCCTGCGGGAGGTGGTCCCCCAGGCAGATGCGGCCCATTGCCAGGATGAGGTTGCACTTGTGGGTGCGGCCGCAGTTGCCCGGGCAGCGCCCGCGCATCCAGTTGTTACAGAACTGGTTCCCTTTCGGGTCGGTGGCTGCCTGCTTGTTACCGCCCCGGGACGCCTGATTGTTCGGCTTACCCTTCCCTTTGTTCCCAGGCTTGCCCTTGGACTTCCCCTTGCCCTTGGACTTGTTCTTGCCCTTCTGAGGTGGTGCGTAGTCCATGGATGTCCTGGTTGATGGGCGGCCCCTGGAAAAGGTCTTGATCTTCTCATAGACCTCACGTGTCCAGAACAATGTGTCCTGCCTGACCGACAGCATGGCCGCCTTGAGGGTGTTGCCCTCATGCATCTTCTCGTGAATCTTTCGCCATGCGTTGCGTTCGGCAATTGCCAGGACGTGGTCCTCTGGCGGGGGAAAACGGCCCCCGATGTCCTCACCATAGAACCACTCGTACCAGCTCTCCAAGTCCTCCCGGGTGATGTCGAACTGGCCGAACTGCGGGAACGAGAGGACGCACATGAGGAGGGTGTTGCGGAACACCGCGTGCATCCTCTCGAGCTGGTGGCGAGTTTTGGGCTCGCCCCGCTCTTCCACCTCATCCTCCCGGTCCCAGCCATCAACCGTGCTCTTCTTAGTGGTCTTCCATGGCCGTTCTCCTGGCTCCGGGAGTGCGCTTACCAGGTATTTCATGGGGATGAAACCGATCTCGCCTCCTGCGCAGAGCTTGAACTGGCGCTTCACCAGCTGGTCGCTTCCTTGAAGGGCCAGCTTGGGTTTGGTGAGCTTGGTCTTCTCCTCCCAAACCCTCTCCAGCTGTCCCCGTTCGCACGAGACCGTGAGATTCGGGGCGGTGTCCCCGGGCGTGTGTGGCCCGGGTCCCGCTGTTGCATGCGCCCCAACTCCCATGGATCGTTGAGCCGCGTGAACCACCTGGAACATGCGGGCCGCGATCAGCCGGGAGGTCACATCCGTGTAGTGGTGGTTGTTGGGGGCGAAGCCCAACTCCCCCGGCGCCGTCTCCCTTGCACGGTCGGGCGAGTCCCACCGGGTCGCGAGGTCCTCCATCGAGACAAAGCCCTCATCCGACAGTGTCGCTTGGATGAACCACGGGATGCCCTTGAGGACCATGAGGTTCCTGGCGGTCTTGTGGAGCTTAGCCACTGCGTCCGTGTACACTCCAGGAACTTCCTGTGGTGGTGCCACCAACTCATCTGGTGTCGCCGCCATGGTGTGGGTGGGCGGGATTTCAAATCACAAGACAAAAGATCAAAAGGTCCACTTGAGCCAAAATGGTGGCCCAAGTGGATACTTATTAAGAGTCAAGACAAGCGACCACCTACGGTTAACGCTTTAGCCCAGACTCTTCAAAGCACCACATTGGTGCTACTGGTACCTTAATCGCGAAACGGTGCATCCTTTACGCCGCATAAGGATTAGTGCCAAAATGGGAGGATTGCCCAGCTCCACTGGGCAGCTCCCCTCAGCAGCTGATGGGAGTAGAATTGATGCCATCCCCAACGGACGGATCGCATCAGCTGCCAATACCAACGGACGAGCTGGTCGTTGGGGAGGTCCTCCCTCCACGTATGCCGTGTGGTCCCGCTGTCGCATTTCAGGGCCCTCGGCACCTGTGCGTCCAGCGGTCCGGCTGCGGTCCACCCGGTGCGGACCCCGTCAATCCGCCGCCTGGGATGCTCGGGGACATCTCAGGGCCCTCGGCACCTGTGTCCCCTGGTTCCCGGGGCACTGGCCCCCTGGGATAGGCGTGAGAACATCTCAGGGCCCTCGGCACCTGTGTCTCCCCCCTCCAGGCCCCTTCACGGTTGCGTGTCAGGGCCTTCGGCACCTGCGCTCCCCGCTGGCCGCGGGGCTGGGCCCCTGGGAGGGTGCCGGGGAGGGCGTATCAGGGCCCTCGGCACTTGAGGCATGGGGGGAAGCGTGTCAGGGCCCTCGGCACCTGCGCTATCCACCCCTCACTCAATTTCCGGGAGGACGACCGCCTCCTTGTCCGACTGAGTGTCCACGCTCTCGTCGGTGTCCGAGGAGAGGGAGATGGAGGCCTCGGAGTCCTGTGCTGCGTAGGGCTCCACGGCCATCCACGTGTTCGGGAAGGTGAAATGCCGGAAACATCTGGTGCATCCCAGGTACACCTCCGGCTCAGCATGGAAGTCCTGCTCCGCCAGCTCCGAAATCTTGAGCGGTCCCGGCCTCCAGCCGCACCCCACTGTGACTCCATCTGTGTCCAGTAGGTGCATGCTGTAAGCTTTGGTGGGACCCTTTCGGGCCGTGGTGGCTACCACCGTCAGTGGACCCCGAGGCGGGGGCACCTCATCCGCAGCCATCTTGGTGATGGCCGGCTTGTTGGCGGGGATCACATCCCAGCTGGCATTCGAGGGCGGTGTGTCCGGGACTTCCTTGAACAAGGCCTTCGGTGAGGCCGGGCACTCCACCTTGTCCTCCCAGTCCTCATGTCCGAGGTCGACTCGGACCGCCCTTCCTGCCTCGAGTTGCATGGACGGGAGCTTCTGGAGGACCTGGTCCCAGATGGAGCACACCACGTGTCGCTTCTCCCGGGTGTAGACATCCGCCGTGGACTCCTTGAACCAGTTTCCCAGGTACTGGCGCTGGTCCCTCGGTATGTGCGCCTGGAATGCCAAATCCGGCATGAAGACCCGGAAGGAGTACCATGAGAGTTCAGCCACGTCCTTGACTGGCGCGCCCTGCTTCCCCAAGGCGTCTTTGAGCCACCTCAGGGACCTGTCTGGGGTTCCTGGGCGGGGGATGAAGCCCGTCCTGTCCTTGTTGATCGTGGGGATCAGGTAGTCCATCTCGCGGAACTCCTCCGAGGCCCTGAATCTCTTCCACCACCGCTCCAAGGGGATCCACCATCTGGCCCCCGAGAAGGAGAACAATGGGGCGATGAGCGGGACCGGGTTCCGTTTGATGGCCACTGCCGACGTGGTCTTCGTTTGCCAGGCCAGCAGCTCCAGGGTGTTGCTCGTGGACTTGACCGTCTGCGGCGAGGTGTGCTGCACGTCGTTGAAGCGCGCACTGCAGGCCAGGTTGAACCTGGCCATCGCCATGATGTACCTGTCCACTGCTTTGGTCAGCTCCGGGACCCGGTTCTCCGGCGGGGCCCCTTCTGCCCCTTGTTCCAGGGCCCAAACAATTGCCCGGGTCGGAACCACCGCCTTGCGCTGTGGCTTGACCTGGGTGTCCACCAGCGTCTCCTGGATGGCTTTCCGCTTCTCCAGGAGTTGTTTGTGTTCGTCAACGTTGAGCATGCCGAGTTTAATGGAGAGCGGTGCCGGACGTCGCCGGCCGTCCAGGGGAGGTTCTGGAAGCCGATCTTGCGCATGCCCTCATAGGCCAAGCAGTGTGCCCGGATGGTACGGAACCGGGCATCACCAAAGAGGTGGCCAAACTCCTCCAGCTCCCTGGCCCCCATCACCTGGTGCATGTAGGGGATCTGGTGCCGGAAGGGGATGAAGTATCCCAGGAGGCGTTCCAACCACCTGGCCCTCAAGTGTTGTTCCAACGCTCTCTGAGATGTCGGCAATTGGGTTTTGATCTTCCCTGGTTTCCAATGCCGCCACTTGTTGGCCACTGCCAGGACATCCGGGGCCTCAATCGATCCGGAAAGGATCCACTCTTCGCGGTCCCGGATGGCCTGTTCCATTTCCAGTGGAGAATAGGTGTGCGATTGCCTGGCGCCTGCCGCACGAAACAGAAGTTGTTGCAGGGTCTTAGTAGCGAGCTCCAAATCCGCCTCCTCCAGCGGTTGTGGTTGGGAGCCGAGTATCCTCGCGAGGATCAAGTTGTAGGTGTCCGAGGCCACCAGGACGTGGTTGCCGTCAGGTGCCAGCCCCACGATCCGTGTCCACGGCCGCGGGTCAAAGACCACCGCATCCGGGTTGGCGACCTTGTCCTTTTTGACCCATTCCAGGCAGCACGCCACGAGGATTTCCCCGTCCGACTGCACTGGTGCAAATCCAAGGTCATGCAAAATCAACTGGAGCGCGGTTGGCGCCCCTAGGAAGGTCGTCCCAAACGGGGAAGGGAGGCGGGGCCTCCACATCATCATGATCCACTCGAGCCGGGGGCCTAGTCCCTAGGTGCAAACCCCAACCAAACAACAGGGGGCCCCCCAAAACCCCGGAAAGTCAACCCCGAAACGGAGGAAACGGGGGAAAAAGGGGGACCCAGGGAGCCGCCCCGAAAAGGGAAAACCAAACAAGAGAGGGGAACCAAGGCGCACCCCGGATCAGCCCAAGCCGCGCCAATTTTCCTCGCCTGGTGCAAGTCTGGGCCTGCGCTGTTCCCTGGGGGGGGATATCAGCGCCTTCGGCAGCTGTCCCCCCCCCGGGGTGCGCTGCGCATCCGTTCCGGATGGCCGCGGTCCTGGATGGTGTGCCGGAAGATGGCGTTGTCCCGCATCATCACGCGGCCCCCTTCGCGATGTCATCGATGCGCTTGAGCGCAGCAGCCTCCGGATTCCGCAGAATCAGCTCCCAGATGGCATTGGAGACGTGGCCTGTCTGGGTGGTCTGGCTGAATCTGAACCTGGGCACCTTCTGGTCCACGATGGAGACGTCCCGCAACGGGGCCGAGGGCTCCACCCGGCGGTAGTACTCCAGCCGCTCCTTCACCCAGCGGTTGTAGAGGCCCTCCGGCGGCTCGTCCAACACCAGCTGCAAGATGGCCTTGCCGGCCCGGATCTGGAGGAGGCGGGTGCCCCCTCCCCCGGCACGCCAGTACCCCTTACAATACTTGCACATGTAGCCCCCCCGGGTCTCCCCTTTTGTCTTCGGGATGAGTTCCCACGGGGTGACGGAGCTCAGGACCAGGCCACACTCCATGTGCGCCCAGAAGACATGCTTCATCTCCACCGGATAGTTCTTCTTCCGGTAGTCCTTACCCACCACGCCGTGGACGTTGTCCGCCGTGATGGGGGGGTAAACGATCCCCTCATCGCCCTCGCCTCCCCTGGGGCGGATGTCAGGGCCATCGGCACCTGTCCGGCACCCAGGGGCGGAGGGGTCCAGGCCCATCAGCTTGATCATGTCGTTGGTGTAGCCGAGCTTGCGGTAGATGGAGGGGGCCACTGAGTCGGGGACTGCGCCGACCCACCACTGCTTCGTGTTGCAGCGCCAGTTGACCTTCACCTCCGCCAGGGCCCCCGGGCCTCCAATGCGGTCCATGAGGGCCTTGTACACCTCTGGGAACTGCTGGAGGCTCTCCACCGGGACCGAGATGCGCTCGTCGCATACCGCCCGCAGGATCATCTGCTCCTTGGAGTCCGCCACGTCCTGGACCGGGAGCTGCATCACCTCCGCCGGGGTGTCCGTGAGGAAGGCCCGGGCCGCGAGGACCTTGCCCATGGCCCGGTAGACCAATCGCCACTCCGGTCCTGTCTGCGGAAACGGAAGGCCCTCCTCCTTCAGGAAGCACCGCGCGTCCTCCTTCAGGGTCTCCCAGCCCTCCAGGCGGGTCTGATTCTGGGCCTTGTTTTTCGGGCCCCGCTGCCTAGGGCCCTGCAGCAGTGGCAGAGACTCCCAGACTCCCCAGAGCTGGCGCAGGGTGTAGCTGTGCCCGAACATCCCCAGTAGGCCTGGGAGTGTCCAGGACGAGATCTGGCGCGTCCAGTGGAAGTCCTCATCCGGATCGTGGGGGGCAGCCCAAAAGATGGATCGCAGGTCCCCAGGGTAGGGTCGGTCCCCCGCCTTCGCCTGCTGGTTCAACTCATCAACGGAGTACCTGGCCCAGGGGAGTCCACCCACCTGGTGGTTCCTGGGATGCGTACCCTTCTCCAACGCCTCCGGATTCACCTTGGTGAGGTTTTTCGCCCAATCCGGGACGTGTACCGGGCCCGGTCGTCGGACCCAGCGGCCCGCAAAGATACGGACCTCTCCGACCCGTTTGCTCATCATCCAGCGCAGGACCGAGAGCTGCACCTCCGGGTCCTTGGTGTCCAGGCCCACCGGGGTGGCGGACGGCTTGTCAGGGCCCTCGGCACCTGAGCTCGTCACGCCAGAGCCCGAGGCTGGGGGGATGGTGGGCGGCCTGTCAGGGCCCTCGGCACCTGGGCGCGCCGCACCAGAGCCCCCCGCCTTTGGCATGGGGATCCCTGTCAGGTCCGGCAGATCTGACAGGAGGGCCGCCGGGAAGGGATTCCTACCCAGCGAGATGACCGCCTTGGCCTCAAGGTAGGAGTCCGTGAGGGATGTGAGGTCGTCCATACTGAAGTCCCTCCATGCCGTTGTCGGCTCGAAGACCCCAGTCTCAATGGCGACCCGGACCTCACTAGGCCACGCACTGAAGGGAGGCGCGATGGGCTCGAGCATTCTGGTTTCGAGGGAGCCCTTCGCCTGTCTGGCTTGGTGTTTCGCTTTCGCCTCCTCCGCAGTGGTCTGGGCCTGGAGGAGCTCCGGTGTGGGTCTCCCCCAGTCCGCACCCAGCTTGTCCAGCAGCTTCTCACGGAAGAGGTCCAAGTCCAGGTTCTTCAGGAGCAGGCCTCCATCACCTCCTCCGTCAATGGCCCCCCCTTGAAGTTCGTGGAGGACCGCCGCGGAGCGCTCCACCGCTTCCACCTGGTCCGCCTTCTTGGCCTCCTCCTGGGCGATGGTGGTGGCGTTGAGCCGGGTCTGAATCTTGAAGGCCTTCACCGCAGACGGGTGGAAGGCTCTGCATTCCTGGCCCTCTTCCTTGTCGCCTGGCAATGGGGGCCTCTCCCCCGGTGGGGCCGTCAGAAACTCCTCGTCCAGCTCCATGGGGCAGTTCCTGATCACCGCCCGGACCGAGGAGGGGACGAAGTCCGAGAAGCTGGCCTGGTCCGGGTTCTCGCAGGCCATCGGGTCGGTGGCCAGCTCGCTGACGTCCACCGAGGCACTGAGCTTGAGGTCGCGGGCCCGGTCCGTGTCAGGGCCTTCGGCACCCGCGGACCGGGCCGCCGTCCAGACCGCATTGCCCTGGTCATCCACCGTCAACTGCCAATGCGTGCCCGCCATCTCCAGGGTGGCCGAGTTGGTCGCCGTGTCAATGGGCTCCGTCTTCTTGCCGCACCCCATGCACTTCGTGGCGCCCTTCTTCACCCAGGGCATGGTGCAGCAGGGGCAGATCCAGGATGTGGGCACCTTGCCCAGGGGGCGGTTCTCCAGGCCCCCGTACCCCAAGCCAGCGCGCTTGCCAACCTGCTGTCCCGGGGTGCTGAGCCGGGCCTCATGCTCGTACTTCATCTTGGCGATGTAGAAGGCCTCCACAACGCGCTCCAGGCCCCCCTGCTTGAGTTGGGGGCCCTCAAAGCCTCGCAGGAGCCGCTGGACGTCCTTGGCCTGCAGTCGGCGGAGCCTAGTGGCCGTGGTCGCATCGAAGCAAGGGAAGTCGCCCGCCATCTGGTCGTCGCTGAACTGGTAGAGGCCCTCCGAGACCTTGAGGGCCTTGGTGAACACGCTCCCCCCCGGCGGGGGGGCTGCGGGGTTCTCATCCTCCTCCGAGGACGCCTGCTCCTTGACCTTCGCCATCAGCTCCCGGCGCCTCTGCCACTTGGCGTCTGCCCGGGCATCCAGGCGGGCCTCCTCCAAGCGGGCTGCAGCCGAGGGGAACCTGGGCATCGGCAGCTCCTTCTCGTCCTTCGCCAGGAGCTCCTCCATGGGCACGTCCTCCTCCGGCGGGTTCAGGAGCTCCAGGAACGCCCCTGGGGGGCGTGTCAGGGCCTTCGGCACCTGCGCCACCCCAGGGGCTGCATCTTCCATCGGCTCATCCTCTGCCTTGCGCTTGGCCGGGATAAGGGGGGCCTGCTCCAGCTCATCTGCGCTGGAGAAGAAACGCTCGTCAGGTGCCTGAGGGACCTCAGCAGCCAAAACGGTCCATCCTTCTTCCTCCCTCTTCACGAGGCTCGCCAGGTACTTTGCCATGGAGGCCTTTGCCTTAGCCTTGGCCTCTGCTACCGCGGCACCAGCGTAGGCGGGGGCGTACATGGCTTTGAGAGTAGGGGAAAGAAAGATTTCAAATCACAAGACAAAAGATCAAAAGGTCCACTTGAGCCAAAATGGTGGCCCAAGTGGATACTTATTAAGAGTCAAGACAAGCGACCACCTACGGTTAACGCTTTAGCCCAGAAATCCCACTTCTCGCTAACCAACGTTTAACAAGTACCCCCCTCCCCCCAAAATAAGGAAAACCCCAAGAAATGGCTTAGTTTTCCTTCCTGTGTCCTTTTACCGACCAAAGGAAGCACGTGGGAAAAAGGAACACCCACCCCTCCAGGCAATTGGTCTTTGGCTTTCCACCATGTCGAAGGGGGCACCGTGGTTCTTGATATGAGGCACGACCATAGGCCACCCTTTGGAAAATAGATGGCCTTGATAAATGAAGAAAACAAACACTCAACCAGTGGAACCCATCCATGTCTAACCGAACTAAGCTTTATGAAGAAAAAAACGCAGCTATGGGCTATGGGCATGATCCATATGCCGCCGAAGGTCCGCCATACTCATCTTCGTCGCTGGTTTCTTCCCCATGACTGCTGTGGAGGACCTCGGGCATAGCTCGTTGAGCTCCGGACCCTTGGCAGAAGTCGTGACCATAGGGGTCCTTTCCACTGGCAAAACCAGATGGTTCTCTACTTTTCAAACCATCTCAAACCCACCAACTCTCGCAAACCCTCTCATCCCAGGCACACCCTCTCAAACCCTCCACCCATCCCACACACAAGCCTTCACCGTGCCCAGCCGGCATGCTTCACACACATCCTCTTCAGAGCTCTTAGATGCCCAGCGATGCAAAGTCGAGGGGCATCTGCTCAGCACTTTTTCCCGCAGGCATCTCTCTGGTGCCAAAAAAGAAAAATGAAAAGAGTCTCAGATCTGTCCTCCGGGGAAACAATCTAACTTAAAGTCCCAATGAACTTCTAAACCCGAGTCTCCGAAAAGCATCCGAGTTCAGCTGGGATGTGAAGCAGTCCTGGAGAATTGTTTGCTTCGTGGTTCGTCGAAACGTGTTCCTTGTTCATGTTTTTTCCCCCTTTTCTTTCTGCGGGGCGCAGGGGGCTATCTGTACCCGTCTTTGAACCCCGCACTTCGCGACGAGGACACGCAGCAACAGTGACAACGGTCTGCCTCTCACTCTATGGTTCACCCATCAGTCCCCAATCGCACTTTCCGCCTCACAAAGCTTCCTGACCTTCGGGCTGCTGAGATGGAACAGCCTGGCAAAACGAAACATGCACACTTGGAACGCAAAAAAAGAAGAGAGAACCGCACCCCGAAAAAGAAAGACACCCCAAAGCGGATAGAACCCGCCGCTCCCCAGGTCCCTTCAAACAAAAATAAGAAAAAAAAACTCTCGCTCGCTCGGATCAAGTTGAGGCCTCCGGCGACCTCCCCTAACTAACTGAGAAACTGGATGTCCAGTGCAGCAAAATTTGGGCCAAACCCTGCGGCCGAACATCTCGCGGCAATGGCTGCTTCCGGCCAAACCCCTCACCCGCTCTTCCACCCACGCACGCACGCACGCAGGCGCGCAATCACAAATTTGCACTTAGCCCTTTCTTAGTGTTTTGGATGTTTTACTGTTCATGGTTTGTTTTCCGCAGCCGGTTTGAAAAGCACAAAGTAACATGGAAGATACACGAAAAGCAAGCGATGGCAAAGGCCGCCCGCATCCCAAAGACACTTGTGGAGTTTCTTCTGTTTCATGTGCAGTCACCGCCAAAATCCAAAACATATCTCCCCAAGATTCGACGAGCGTGACTCATGTGAGGTTGAGACTTGACTCCGGCGAAGCCATTGGTTCAACATCAAATCCTCTTTGCTCAAACAACCCGTCTGCTTCTTTGAGAAGCTTGCACGCAACTGACAAAAAGGGCAAAAGGAAGCGAGCCGGAAAGATAACCCCACCCAACACAGGGGTTCTACACTAATAGAGGGGTGCCTCCTATGGTCCACAGGCCAAGGAAAATATGTTTGGAGTTGGTCTCCTTTTCGTCGTGGGAAATCAAAACGCTGGTTGAGGGAACTACGCCCCAAATTTTCTCAAAGAAATCCAAATGATGTCAACGAGTAATGGGGAGAAGCCTGCGAAGGGCGGTACTGGAACTGGTGCAAATGGCAGTCCACTTCACAGCTCACCAAAAACAAGTCCGTGCCCGCACCACCTCGTCCCGTGCTCCTGGAAAAGGTTCCTTGCCCCAAATTCATTCCATCCAAAGGGTTGGGACCCATAGGAGGCTTTCTTTGTTGGAGGGCACCCCCCGTTGTGTGGCTTAGCAAACCCACCTTTTTGCGGGGTTCCCTAAAACACGTGACGCGATGAGAGGACTTCTGCACGTGACTATTCCCCTCCCCCGGGCCGATGTGGCCATGGGTCAAAATCCAAATCGGTTAGCCCCCAGTGAACATCCCAATCCCCACTAAAATAGACTAGAATGGGTGGTGAACTCACCTACCCCAAAATGGTACCATTGGTTTTGACCCACGGCCATGTTTGTTCTGTTTTTTTCGGCTCCGCGCGATGGGCGGCAGGCGCCGTCAGCGGAAGGAATCGATCGCCTCGATGATCGCTGACTTCAGCGCGGGAGCGAAGGAGGAGGAATGCCCGGCCAGCGGAACGAAGGTCCTTGGCCATAGGAAATCGGACCCCTGGTTTCGGTGGGCATTTCTCGGCATTTACTTTTGCCAAAGCAAAAACATAGGAATTTCCAGCTGGTTTCTATGACGCTGCCAGTGCTGGCAGCCAGGCCCCAGAACTTAGCGGTTGGAGCAATTTAAGCCCCGCGCGCCCTTTGCCCCAATCCGGCAAGGCACAGTTGCGCCAGGGGCAAGTGCTGGCGCAAGCGCCAGGCGTTGCTCGGCGGGCAAATGAGGTCGTTGCGGCCGTGCAGAATCTTCACAGGCAAATGGCTGATGCGGTGCAAGTCCCCCAGCAGCCGATCCACGTCCAGGAAGCATCTGGAAAATAAGGGGAGGAGGAGTTGGTGTCTCTCAAAATCAGAGATGGCGCTTGGTGCAAGCAAACTTAGCTTTCCGTTGGTCTCTTGCTTGAACCAACCGAAGCAAAGCTGCCAAGTCAGAAAAAGACACCAAAGTCGGTCCCGCTTGAAGCTACCCAACCAAAAAGCAGATAGAAGCAACAAGAATTGGTTTTCAGTGTTAGAGATGAGACCTCTTTTTCTGTGGCTTGGTTGGTAAGACAGGGAGAACTGGTTGAAAGAGCTTGGACAAAGTCCACCCATTCGACCCTTGGTTAGTCCCCTCACTTCGGGGTTCTTATACCATCCTGAACCAATATTCCATTTGGTGTGGCGGAAAAGGTCATGCTTCCAATCGGCCAGCCAACCAGCGAGCCGCAAGGATCCCTGCCCAACGCACCCCTTCTCTTGAACCTTCCCGCATTCTGTGAATAATCGTGTCAAACTTGCGCCAGGTTTGGGTGCTTCATGGGTGTCAGGAAACTTACAATAAAGGAGATATGTGCTCCATGTATATATGCAGTGTCTGTGTGTATATAAAAAAATATGTGTGTGTGTGTGCGTTTGTGTGTGTGTGTGCGGGTTTGTGTTTGTGTTTGTGTGTGTGTGTGTCTGCTCGTGTTTGTGTGTTTGTGTTTGCGTGTTTGTGTTTGTGCGTATTTGTATGTTTTGTGAGTTTGCGCGGCTGTGGGTGCTTTTGAGTGTGTGTGTGTGTGTGTGCCTGTGTGCGTGTGTGCGTGTGCGCGTGTGTGCGTGTGTGCATGTGTGCGTGTGTGCGTGTGTGCGTGCGTGCGTGTGTGTGTGTGCGTGTGTCGTGTGTGCGTGTGTGTGCGTGTGTGCGTGTGTGCGTGTGTGCGTGTGTGCGCGTGTGGGCGTGTGTGCGTGTGTGCGCGTGTGTGCGTGTGTGCGTGCGTGCGTGTGTGCGTGTGTGCGTGTGTGCGTGTGTGCGTGTGTGCGTCTGTGCGTGCGTGTGTGCGTGTGTGCGTGTGTGCGTGTGTGCGTGTGTGCGTGTGTGCGTGTGTGCGTGTGTGCGTGTGTGAGTGTGCGCGTGTGTGTGCGTGTGCGCGCGCGTGTGCGCGCGTGCGCGTCCGTGTGCGCGTGTGCGTGTGCGTGTGTGCGCGTGCGCGCGTGCGCGCGTGCGCGGGTGCGCGGGTGCGCGGGTGCGTGTGCGGGTGCGTGCGCGTGTGCGTGTGCGCGTGCGTGTGCGTGTGCGTGAGTGTGTGTGGGTGTGTTTGCGTATGTGTTGTGTGTTTGCGTATGTGTTGTGTGTTTGTGTGTTTGTGTGTGTGTATGCTTGTGTTTGTGTGTTTGTGTGAGCGTGTGCGTGCGTTGGTGTGTGTTTGTGTTTGCGAGTTTGCAGGTTTGCGGGTTTGCGGGTTTGCGGGTTTGCGGGTTTGCGGGTTTGCGGGTTTGCGGGTTTGCGGGTTTGCGAGTTTGTGTCTGTTTGTGTGTTTGTGTGTGTGGTTGTGTGCTTGTGTGCTTGTGCATTTGTGTGCGCCTTTGTGTGTGTGTTTCGTTGGTGCTGCTGCGTTTCTTGCTTGATTGCTTGACTGCTTGCTTGCTTGCTTGCTTGCTTGCTTGCTTGCTTGCGTACGTGCTTGCTTGCTTGCGTGCTTGCTCGCTTGCTCGCTCGCTCGCTCTCTCGCTCGCTCGCTCTCTCGCTTCTCGCTCGCTCGCTCGCTCGCTCGCTCGCTCGCTTGCTTGCTTGCTTTCTTGCTTGCTTGCTTGCTGGTTTGTTTGCTCGATTGCTTGTTTGTCGTTTGCGTGTTCGCCTGCTTGATTGCTTGCTTGCTTGCTTGCTTTCTTGCTTGCTCGCTTGCTTGCTTGCAACCTTGCTTGCTTGCTTGTCTGTTGGTTTGTGTGTGTGTGTTTGTTTGTGTGTGTTTGTTTGTTTGTTTGTGTTTGATTGTTTTTGTTTGTTTGTTTTTGTTTGTTTTTGTTTGTTTTGATTGTTTTGATTGTTTTTTGTTTGTTGTTTTTTGTTTGTCTGTCTGTCTGTCTGTCTGTCTGTCTGTCTGTCTGTTTGTTTGTCTGTCTGTCTGTCTGTCTGTCTGTCTGTCTGTCTGTCTGTCTGTCTGTCTGCCTGCCTGTTTGTTTGTTTGTTTGTTTGTTTGTTTGTTTGTTTGTTTGTTTGTTTGTTTGTTTGTTTGTTTGTTTGTGTTCTTGTTTGTTTGTTTGTGCTTGTGTGTGTGTGTGTTTGTGTTTCCTCTTTTAGTTGTGGATGTGTTTGTGTGTGTGTCCACCTATCTATCTATCTATCTATCTATCTATCTATATATATGGAAACGTGGCAGTGGAATCAAAGTATACCCATACAAATATATACATATATATATATATATGCTCACCCCCCCCCCCAGGGCCTACCTTTTCACTTGTACAGTCTAGAAAAACTAATAATTTCAAAAGTAGGGGTGAGCATATATATATATATATGTACATGTTTCGCTTTGATGTTATACACAGCTTCCTTTATATATTACTCTGCTGCTAGAAGCTCAAACCAGGTCATTTAAAGTATCTCTTTTTTTCTTGTAGCTGTGATGTCAGAAGCCAGTGAAATCCCGAGACGCTTATAGAAACTTCTGGAAAGTTTTGCAGCACGATGCTTCTGTGAAAAAGCTCAGCAATCTGTCTTCCATTCTTCAGAAACAAGTAAAGGATTTGTTTTTTTGGATTTTTTTTTTTTTTTTTATTTTTTGAGCCTGTGCAGGTTTTAAGCGTCCAAGGCTCCAAAACCTGCACAGGCTCAAAACAGGCTCAAAAAATGCAAAAAATGCAAACATCCAGACCAATCAAGCCCTGACCTCTGACATTGCATCTGGGTTTTGCATTTTTTGCATTTTTTCGAGCCTGTGCAGGTTTTGGAGCTTCCAGGTTTGGTTGTTTTGCATTTTTTTGAGCCTGTGCAGGTTTTAAACACCCAAGGCTCCAAAACCTGCACAGGCTCAAAAAATGCAAAAAATGCAAACATCCAGACCAATCAAGCCCTGACCTCTGACATTGCATCTGGGTTTTGCATTTTTTGCATTTTTTCGAGCCTGTGCAGGTTTTGGAGCTTCCAGGTTTGGATTTTTTGCATTTTTTGAGCCTGTGCAGGTTTTAAACATCCAAGGCTCCAAAACCTGCACAGGCTCAAAAAAATGCAAAAAAATACAAAAAACCAGACCAATCAAGCCCTGACCATCTGGGTTTTGCATTTTTTGCATATTTTTGAGCCTGTGCAGGTTTTGGAGCTTCCAGGTTTGGATTTTTTGCATTTTTTGAGCCTGTGCAGGTTTTGAGGCTGAAACCATATAAAAAAGGTGCTTTTTGCAGTTTCCTCAAAAAAACACTGCAAATAACCGTGTTTTCAACACTGACAAAGTTGCATCTGAAAACGCTTTCCGTTTTCGTGTTTGTTGCTTTCTCGAATCCTGTTTTGCATCAAGTACAGAAAGCACATCTGAGACAATATCAAAAAATGCACAAAACCACCGTAAATTACAGTGTTTTCTGCAAGGCATCTGCAAACCAAGTGGACACTGAACATCTGCAAATAAATATCTTTCATCAACAAGTAGAAAGGTAGGCCCTGGGGGGGGGGGGTGACCATATATATATATATATATATGCACCTGTGTGTAGAGACCCCCCTGCTCCAACGCCCCGCCTGTTGACCATGTAGTGCATCTCGATGCCCGGCCCAGGCCCCGCCTCGATCGATCCGGCGTCGATCCGGGCAAGATGTGTGAATTACAAGACCTATTGTGGGAAGCCATGATAATATGCCCCATATACTGCAGTAGGACCATTGCAGGAATGGTGAGTGGATCAGTCAACCCCTGGTTGACTGAAAAGGGAGTCCCCTATTTAAGATAGAGTCGACTGGTGCCAATTGGGCCAATCAGGGAAAGGTACTGACCAAAAGGGAAATCGATGTCCCATCGGCAGCCAAAGCCGGAAAGAAGCTATCTCGGCGTGTCTTTTTAAGCGAAACCCCCAAGAATGGTGGTTTGTCGTCTTGGTGTTCCTTTTGCACACCAACAGAAAGGGCACCCTCAGTACCGTTTTTTTGTGTTTTTCCCCTTTTTGTAGGGCTCTGTTGCTTGGAAAACAGCAGGCTGTTGGGATATTTTGTCAAGGCGAGCTGTCATGACTGCTGTCGCTGCCCACCTTTGCTATTTGGGCATGGGTCAAAATTAAGCCACCAGGAATCGGACCGCAGGTGTTCGTCCTCGTTTCCAGGTGGCAGGGCAAGCCATTTTGGGGTACCTATCTTTGACCCACACCCATTTCTGATCGTCCGGTGCTCACCTCCCCAAGCTCTCAGTGCCTTGGAATCCACTCGGCCGAACATTCTGCAAGGAGGGGCCGAAGAGGATTTCCTTTTTCCAAGATGGTGGCCCCTGCTTCGTGGGTTTTTGGCGCGAAGGGACGCCAACAACTTTCGGCCCCCCCCCTATTTTGAGATACCCAGACCAAACAAGTACCAAAAAATGTCCCTCCCTCGCTTTGAATCCTAAGCAAGACCCCGAATAGCCCAAAGCGAGGAAGCCGCCCGTCTCTCGCGGCGTCGGCTCCGTCGGTCCGTCCGCCCGCCTCCTCCGGCTTGGAGGCCGCCTCCGCGATGAGGGCCTCGTCCGGGGTCAGCGTCAGCAGCCGGAGGATCCACCTGAGGCCGGAGGCCCGTTGGCTTCGCCGGAGATCCGATGCGGATCTCGTGCGTGGAGAACCCGTGTGCCTCGTCTTCTTAGGTTGGACCCTCAACCGGAATAGTGCGGTTGTCCTGTTGGTTTGCCCTTGTTTGAGGGAATCCCAAAAATGGCGCAACGGTTGTCCTTGTGGCGTCTCCGTAACCAACCGCAAAAGGGGACCCACACAAAAAAAAGACAGACCCATTTGGCTGGGAAGTCGAAAGGAAACTAAGTAAACCAAGTTCACCCATTTTGGCTGTTTGGAGTCGGTGCCCTTTTCAAGTTCATTCAACTGAAGCCACAAGGACAACCGGAGACATTCTAGAGGCGCTCATGTTTTGGACACATACCCATCCGCGCAGCGCCCAAGAGCTGTTGACTTTTGGTTCTACACGGAGGCACTGGTTTGAAGCTGCCAACAGTTTAATTGTTAGCGGTTTAGCAGAAACTACCACTAAACTTGAAAAGAGGGCTAGGAACCACCAAGCAATTGTAGGACACTAGTCGGACCAAATAGAACCAACTATGAACATGGTCTTAGGTATTGGGCGCTCATTCTTTGAGTACCAGGTAGACATAAACACAGGATCTGAAGAGTTGTGAATACGTTGTCGATTTTTTTGAGAATCCAAAACGGGGGGTGGTCCAAGGGTAGGGGGTAGGGAACTCTATCGGAAAAAGGTGCTTCTTATCCTCTATTTGCGAATGCGCCCCCTGGAAAATCTGCCTTGGCGCGGTGCAACCTGTAAGACTAAAGCCCGCTTGATTTGGGGGGTGCAGGAGCCCCAGTTGGAAACCAAGGCAACGCGTCAAGGGAGCAGAACCTCGATTTTTAAGTCCTTTGCTTTCATCACCTGTTCCTTTAAAAAGAGGCCCCCCTGGAGGCCAAATCTGGACCTGCCAACCACCTGTGGCGTCGTCAGGCCGGCCGACCGCCTCTCCCACGCGGCCCGAGCCACGAGACGTAGGCGCTGACCGCCGGAAGCTTCACCGCGGGGTCCGGGGACGTCACGCGCTTGGCCAGGGCCGCGATCACGTCCTTCCGCTCCTGGCGAAGGGCTCCCCTCAACGTGGGCGTGTCTTAGGGTACCCCTTTTTGTGGCTTTGCAGAAAAAAAACAGGAGGAACACCATCAGTTTGGGGGTCCCCTGAAATAAGACACCCTAATGTTTGGTGTGGAAATCCGTGGCTCGGTACATACTTTCACACGCAGGTCGAAAAACAGGCCCGACACAGAGACTGACCTCCAACATGTGCTCTGCCCACCAATGCGGGTTTGTCTAAAAGGGGACCAAAAAGTGTGGTTTCCTTTTGGCTTCCCTGAAAAAAACCAACCAAAAGACGGCGCCATCAACAAAACCGGCAGGCAGGCCCATGTAGAATCCCAGGCACCGGCAAAACTGGGGGAAAAGCCGCAAGACCGGGTCCCACCGGGTCCCACCGGGTCCCACCGGGCCCGCCGAGCCCCCGCCCTCTCCTCCACGGGCACGGCCCTGAGCAGGGCCTCATAAGCCTCAGGGAAGAAGAGCCCCGCGCCCTCGGCGCTGTAGGGGAACTCGATGGCCTCCTGACGTTTCTGCCAAAAAAAAAGACGAAGAAAGGGGAAACGCTGTGGGCCCCAGTGCTTTTTTGTTTTTCTTCTGAAAAAGAAAGGGACCCCTTCCAATGGTTTTGTTTTTTGATCTGCCTACGGACTCTTCAAGTGGCTTTTTGGGGTTGGTTTCGAGTTTCAAAGCCATATGCCACAGGAAGCTCCGGGAACCTATTTTTTGCGATCGCTGCGATAGGAATGAACCCAGGCTTTGGTGCCCTTAGAGAAGCCCCCAGTTGGATGGTTTATAAGGGTCATTCCAACTCATTCCCTGCTAAGCACCAGCAAGGAAGTTTCAGGTGGATTTGTTGTTGATTTCCTGGCGGTTTCCCCTCACCATCGAAAAGGAGGACCCCTATTTTGAGAAACATCCCCATGACTCGAGATGCAACTCGAGGCGAAAAGATCGCGGCGAGATCATGATTTTTTTATGCCACTTAATCGTTGGCTAAACTTGTCATGCACAAGCCTGGGCAGCGGCGCTTGTGCTGTCAACCGGTCTTGTGGGGAACTGGAGCCCGATGGCTCAGCAATGAGCTCTCTTGGTCTGGGCAAACCCTTTTTGTCCATGACTCACAAGCTGCACCCACTTCCTTTGCCAGGCAACACAGAGCTCTTCTCAAGCAGAGATGGTCACGAAAAAAAACAAGCTGGTGACATGAAGGGCTGCAAGCTACTCCAACACAAGCTCCCCCGCCCTCCGTTTTTGATCGAACAAGTAAACAGTTTTACCATAATCTCGATACATTTCGGACCTCGACCGAAATGCAAAGCATGTAAGCTACATGCGTCCCATGCGTATCCAGCTTTGACGGGCAGGCAAAACCAAAATACTGGCTTGGTCAAACGGGCCAGTGCATCATGAGCTGCAAGTCATGGAACGCTTTTCAGTCTGCAAAAGCCAAAGATTGGTTTCGAGCATGCAAGGAAAGGTTGTCAAGATGTTTCGCGAGCGACGGACCTTCGCAAGTTTCCCTTAACTCAGTTGTTCAGTGACCCTGGGAAAAAACAGGGAACCCTTTTTGGGGAAGGCCATAATTAGTGGGGCCGTCACCCAAAAAAAAAAGGAAAAAGGGTATCACTGGACAGCTGAGTGAAATGTCGCCCGAAACGGGAGTTCTCCGCCGCCCACCCTTCGGCTTAGATCGCATGCACCAAGCGCGTCTCGCCTGGCTGGGCACGAACACGGAGTACAGCACCATGCCCTGGGCACAGCTCACCTTCCCTCGTCTTCCATTCGCCCCTACGAATCTGGCCCACATCTATGTGGTTTCAAACTTGGCCCCAAATATTCTCCTCCCCAGCACCCTCCTCAGAGGAACCTTTTTTGGGTTCCATGCCTTGCAACAAATGTCCTCCCAGCACCCGAAGAATCAAAAGGGCACAGTCATCTCGTCACGCGCCTGGACGCGCTCGGGGAAGCGGGTGGCATAGCTCAGCGCCAGCGCGGAGCCCCAGGAGCCCCCCACCAGCATCCAGCCTCGCCCATGGGCCGCGCCAAAGAGAGGTAACCCAATCTTCAGGGAGAAATGAGTGACTTGTCTGCCGTGTTTCCCAAATTGTTCCAGGGAGATGGCTCATTTTGGTCCGCCATGCTTTCCTCAAATGACCGTTTTTGTCCAAGAGAACGTGCCACTTCTTGAACTTTACCCAACAAGCAAAGCTGGAAATTTGTTCAAGAAGCAAAACCGAACGGGGATGGGGGGACATGTTCCTCAAGAAAAGCAACAACCACAACTTGAGTGGTTTCCCTTGAACAATTATAACCAACGAACTAACGAACAAACTAAAGATTCAAAGAAAGAAAGAAAGAAAGAAAGAAAGAAAGAAAAGACTTGACAAGGAGGGTTCTTAAACTGACGCGCAGCTCTCCAGGCCCAACAGTTCCCGCAGCTGCTCCATGTCCTCTCGAGATCGACAAATGTCCGCCAACCGAAACCGCAGGGGGGCTGAAGCCTTTTGGCAAGCCGAGGGGTTCCCATCAATGGGTCTTTTTTTCGACTTGGTGGTTTTTGTCTAATTGGAAACCGCAGGGAAGCCCATTTTAGGCTTTGGGGTTCGTCAAAAGACAAAACCAGGTGGGTGGTGGAATTTGGGTCATTTCGTGAAAACCTTCTGAAGGTTCCCTACCAAAAGAAGCAACACTCCTGGGAAAAATGAACATATCTAGCTTCAGGCGTTTGCTTGATGTCCATGGGATAGAAAGAATTGGCACCCTTGTTTGGGTTGATTTGAAAAGTGCTCCCCTCCAGATTTGCTGGTTCTCAGGAGGGAATCAAGCTTCATGAGAAATGGGAATGCACCTTTTGGGATGCCCTTAACGGAATGAGTGACTTTCCTTGTGGGTTCCCGGAAAAAGAAGACACACCCGGGGCTTTTTGTGGGAACTGGGGACGGATTCCAAAAAAAGGACCGCTCTTCTGCACCTAAAACCATAAGTAATAAGGGATGGTTCAGTTTGGAGTCATTCCCTCACGGACCCTGAGAAGCAAGCAAAGCCAGTGCTTGATGGACCATTGCGAATACAACCTCTTTTGGGCTTCCCCTCCATACTATACAGTATGTCCCTTGCATTGCACCGAGTCACAAAAGAATGAAACAATAATCTACTATGCGCTGTAGGGTTTGAAGGCCGCCCAAAGAAATACGGGTGTCCTCTGGCAACGGGGGGGGGGGGGGGGTGTCCATCCCTCCCTTAGTGTGTATTTTTATTTTTTTTCCTGATCCAGGGGTTCATTTATCCGGGCAATCAAAAAGTTCTTCGGTAGTCAACCAAAACTCGTTGGGGGGGGGGGGGGGCAAATTCGAGCTCTATACTTGACTCACTTGATCGGTCAACAGCTTCTGCTCGTCTATATCCATTTAGGAGAGATGAGAAGGGGGAACTCGCTAAACATCGACCAGAAAAACCAGGATACGAGCTCTATTTCTCCCATCTCGTCTTGGGGGAGCAAGTAATTATGACCGTGACTCATTGAATAAAAATGCAATTTCTGAAGCAGGAATGTGGCAAACTGACGGTTGATTCAATCGGGAGGATGGCCGATGGATGAGATCCGGATTGCTTTTGAAGGCCAAGCCCAAAAGTGTTCGTTGGCAACATGCTAATTGCAGCCTATGAATTTTCCCCTTGATGAGAAAACTTGGGGATGATCTGGAGGGGCGGCCTATGAATCTTGCCAAATGAAAGCGATCGCCCTCCCCCCAAAAGTGTAGTTTCCTTTTCGGTCGCCCTTCAACCAAGCAAACCAAGAAGGAGCATCTTCTTGAATTGGAAATCTAGGTGAGGAAGAAAACAAAACGAGCCACCCATGGAACGCCAAACCACCAAGCCACCAAAGCCACCCCAAAGCCGCCCAAAGCCACCTAAAGTCGCCCAAAGCCATCCAAAGCCACCCAAAGCCACCCACGAACAAGCGGGAACATCGAGAAACCTTTTAAAAAACAACTCAACACATAAAGAAACGCCAAAAAACAAACCCTGTAAAAGCCACCAAAAACCATTGGACAACCACCATCGGAGTCCCTTTCGAGGCAAAACCCAAAACCCATAATTATCAAAATGAAGAAAAATATAGGAGACAAAGAAACGGCAAAGCCTGAAATCAACACGAGAACCAGCAAAACCACTGAGGGGGACCCTCGCGTTGGTTTCAAGAGAAACAGCAAACCTGCGAAAAGCTCTGGGGGCGTCTTGACACACCCCAGCCCTTCGCTCTCCTTGTTTTGCGGCTACCCTTTTTGGGATGGGAACAAAACGAAAGGAACAACCAACTCTGATTGTACGGACCGCCCAGCCAAAAAAAACATGGGATGTACGAAAAAAGCTGCAGGAACGACACGCTTTAGCTCTTTTGGGATCCCCCTTTCAGAAAAAAAAAAAAAAAAAAAAAAACACCGGGGAGCTCGGGGGCACAGCTTGGAAGCTTCTCGATTGGTTTCGGTCGCCTCGAGGAGCTTCTCCGTGGTGTTCTCCTCCAGCGACCCCGCGGGCTGCGACTGCCCGGCGCCCCGCTGGTCGAAGAGGATCACGCAGTAGGCCTCGCCGCTCTCGGCACCGGTTCGGGCGTTGGAGATGGTGCTGGGTTAGAAAAAGTGTTGGTGATATTTCGAGGTGGGCGTGTCTGATTTGTTTCACGGTTTTGGAGCTGCGTTGTTTGTTTTGATGAAGTTGGGGGTTCTTTGCTTGTTTTGGAGGCTTGCAACACCGCCAAATGCGACCACACATGTTCGGGGCTTCGACCAAGGGAAAGCAAAAGAAACAACTCATTTTGGAAGGGCTCGAAATCTTTTGAGGGTACCCTTTTCAGCTTGGTTCAAAGGAGAACTAAGCCTAGCTAAGCCCCTCCTGAGCTCGTACTTGCCGTAGCCGTCTTTGCTCGGCGTCGGAAAAAGGCGTGTGGGGAACACCGCAAGCCACTTGCAGAACTCGGCAGCTGGCTTGGTCAAGCTGACCCCATCACGTGTTTCATCTTTGTTTACGACAATTACCGTGAGAAACGGTCCGTTCCCTCAAAGTTTGAGAGGTTGCTTCAGTCAAAAGCCGCCCACCCAAACCGCAGAATCGGCACACGCCACCCTGCGTAATCAACGAACTGGTGCAGAAACATGTGGGGTTTGTCAATGGTGAGGAGCCAACTGAAAACGGAGGCAATGGTTCAGCGCGTCTCTTCTGCCAAAGGTGTGCTGCCAGAATCGGCGAACCTGGAATGTCTTCAACAAAAGGGCCCTAGCCTCTTGCTTCCGTTCGGCTTCCCATACAGTATCCTGCATATTGACCCCGAATTTGATTCCGCCCCTGTAGTAATCAACTCGTCCTATTGTTGGCGCCCCAACCAACCAAAAACGGGCAGTTCCCAACTCAGTCCCCAACCCACCCACCCCTGGACACAAAACAAAAAAAGGCTCAAAGGCGACACACGCCGGGCGGATCGGATTTCGGCCTCAGGGTCGAAGAGGCGCCGATGCTTTGGGCTGCACCCATCCCCCGGGCCCCCATGCAGGAAGACCGCCGGCTTGCCTTTGGGGTTCCCAGAGACCTGGCACTCGAGCTGATGGAGCCGAATCGCTTGGTGCTCTGGAGGCGTCTTGCCATTTCCCCTCTACAAGAAACGGCGGTCCAAATCCGAATCCAAACCGCCAATCCAAACCACCCCTACGAAATGCGAAGCTTCGGCTTTTTCGGTGCCGAACACAAAAACTGCGGGGGGATTCGGGAGTCTGGAAAAGAGGTTGAAAACGAAAAAAAGCACGCGTGGAGTGAAGGTCAAAATGGTTCGTCTCCTTTCAGGGACATTCAAAATGATCGGCTGGTTACTGCTGCACCGGCAGCAATTGGTCTGCTTCGGCGCGGCAAACCCCGACAAAAAGAACACACCAGACTGGTCCACTAAGCTCCGTCTCCTCATGCCCCTGGTTGCCACGGTCAGAGATCCCTATGTGGGCATGGACATGCCCGCAATGATTAGCAGAAACCCTTACAATCCCTAACACACCCAAGAAAGCGGATGCTTTGAACCCTCACCACGGTGCCTCGTAGTAGATCTCGTGCTTGCCGTCCCTGGTCTTCATGCTCCCCGTTTTTCTAGCCTCAATCTCCGGGTAGAGCGGTCTCAGCTCCGACCCCTGACACCTCGCGTCCAGAGTGACTCCTCAAAGATACCCAGA
The DNA here is from genome assembly GCA_963377175.1 of Effrenium voratum. Taxonomy (NCBI): domain Eukaryota; class Dinophyceae; order Suessiales; family Symbiodiniaceae; genus Effrenium; species Effrenium voratum. Next base: position 1,213,577 of record CAUJNA010003483.1, read on the forward strand.
TGCTGGTTTCAAAGGGGAACCCCTCAAAATTGCCCACAAAAAAAAATAACAAAACAAATGAGAACCCCTCAAATGATTTTTGAGGCTCCCAGCCTCACCGCCAAACTGCGAGCAGCTCCCGCAGGCCTGGGTCCAGGTCCCACTTTCGGCCGGCGCTCGGGTCTCGGCAGCAGCGGCAGCAGCGCCGCCGCGGGCGCCAAAGCGCGCGCCAAGTGCGCGAGGCGCGGCATCCGCGCCATGAGCGGCGCAGCTCGCGCTGAAGGTGACGCCAGGACGGGCGGCCGTAAAGGCGCGCCCAGCATCACAGGGCTTGGGCCAAAGGCGGAAGGTTGCAAGAAACTCCAAGTTGACAACGCCAGTCTGCACAAATGACTCTTCCCAAACCAGAGTTTTGGATCCTGTACCTTCATTGGTTTGCTTAAGCCATTCGGTGATCGCAAAGTAGGATTCCCATCCCAATTACTGCTTCATCGCTTTGAAGGTCTTTCAAGAGGATTCCAGTGACCACTCACAGAAAGTGATGACCAAAAACCACATGTCCAAAACCATGACCCCTATAGACCATCCCATGTGCCCTTTTAAGGGAAACCCTAGGTTCATTCCCACCGGCATGGTCATTCCCTACCTAAAACGATGGAGGAGGTTGGCCAATTCGTCCTTTGAGTCGCTCTGAGCCTTCGTCTTCTCTGCTTTTCACGGCCGCTCGGTGCTTTCGGACAGCGTGAAATCCCAGGCCCCGCTTTTTGGGCCCGACACGATGAAACTGTCATCGTTCTGGAGGACCTGTGCTTCCCCAACCTGGACAAAGAGCAGCGAACGTGCGTACCTCACACTAAGATGATGAGCTTGACTGACATGAAGAAGACACGTGATTAAAAAAAACAATGTGAAGTCCTTTTCAAGTCAACAGGACTTCTTCGATCAACGCCTAATAATTAGAATAGAGTTTGGCCCCCAACATCAAACATTAGCTTGTGATGCTTGTCTCTTCAATTCTGGGCTGGCCCTTTTCAGATCACTTGCAAAAAAATAAAAACTTTTAGTGAGTTAAATTCGGAAGCTGCGACCCTGAAGCCCACTCCAAGGCTACACTGAAACAGACTTTTAGCCGCAAGATCCATGCGCTTTTGAGCGGATCAGGCCATCTATTCACATCCAAAAGAGGCCAGTCGCAACTGAGGCCCTCCTGCATCTGAGGCTTCTCATCGAGCCCAATCCGAGAATGGAACGAGGGCACTTGATGTCCGAAACTTCGGCTTGCAGAAACTGGCAGGCGCTTCAAGGAGCTTGGTGGACGGGTCAGTAAAGCGGAAACGCACACAGCTCAATAGATCCGAGAGGAGTCGGGTTGGATTGGGTGCATGTTCACCAAGGGCCTCGGCATTTCAAACTCTTCCAACCTAAATCCGAGCTACTTCTGGCACCTCGCTTTTGCGAGGGCCGGAAAAGGAGCAGACAGCCGCCCGCTTCGAGCCTTCGGAAAAATCCCCCAAGGCCCCATCGAGCGGTTTCCGGCCGCAGCGAAACGGGCCGAAGGCTCGGGGTTTCCGGTGACTCCCTCAGACTGGCATGGAAGCTCTGAGGATTCGATAGATGGAACCCAGTTGTCCAAAGTGGGAGCTTCCCATGGCCTGGCGGGTAGCCAAATGGTCGCCTATCGGAAGGCTCGACTCGGGCTCGACAGCCTCGAGGCTCGAGGCGGCGTCTCACACCGCGGCCTTGAAGCGCCGGAGCTCCGAGACCTCGCGCCTGTCCCAAGAGAAAAACCCGCGGGTCCGTGAGACGGGTTTCAGAGCGGCGGCCAAATGGGTGGCGCAGACCCAACAAAAAGGAGGGGGAAGCACGAACCATGTGTGAGGGGTCCCAGCTCTTGAACATCAATTTCTGGATGAGCAAAACATGAGTCTAGCTCGTGATTTCCTGGAGCGCAAATACTTGACCAGTGCGAATTGACCACTGCAAAGATGACAAACAAGGGGAGGATCGCAAGCGAATTGCCTGCTGCTCAGAAAAGTGAGCTGGCTGGACCCTCCAAATTTGACGTGAAGGGTATCATGTTGACCCCCGACTAAAACCAGTGGTATTCGTCATGGAGAAAACAAAAAAAAAACGCTTCTCAAAAAGACTGCCCACAAGCGGGCATTTGTTTGGAGTAGGGAAACCCTTCAGGAGACGTGGAGAAAACCATTCCCGCCGGGTTCATGCGACTCGGCCCGCCAGCCATGGTGATGAGCGGATGCACTGGCTAAGCCATTCAACTGCCCAATCGGGCCACGGATCTGGGGTCGCAAAGAAAGCCCAAGAATCTGCGGCTACGTGGCCGACGGAGTCTAATGCCAGGTGAAAAACCGACCTCGGAGAACACTCACCCTTGTTTGAGCAGTGCCCAACTATCCACGTTTGGTTCGTCCAAAAGGGTATCAAAGTTAACAGGTCTTTCAAAACCGGGGAACCGGCAAACTCAACGAGGCGCTGACCCGAGACATGCCCAAAGCCTGGTAAAGAGGTTTACCCCAAAAACTGTGAATCATTAAGCCCGGATCGCAGTTACGGAAATAGTTGGTACCAAACATCCTCTTTCAAGTCTCTCTCTCTCTCTCTCTAGCTCTCTCTCTCCGATGCGGAGCGACTCCGTGTGACGCAAAAGGCATGCAAAACGAAACTAAGCACTTCAAAGGAAATCACTCTCAGTGGTCCCCTTGCGTACCTCATATTGACCCTGGATTGATTCCTCCAACCGACCAGGGGTTCTGAATCGGGGGATTCCGGATTCTGTATGCTGGATGGGGGGACTGTCCTGCTCTCAAGTCCCCGTCGCCTCAGCTCTCGGAGATCCTTCAGCATCAGCGACAAGTGGCCTCCCGGCCTAGGCAAGGTGGGCTTCTGACCCCTACACACACTGGGGCGGTTTCGCTTGAAAGAATCTCAATCAGTCCAGGATGGGGAGATTGTTGGAGTCTGTGATTGGGTCATCCAAATGAAGGCACGAAATCCGAAAGGCAGTGCCAGATGGAGGGCCCGGCTGGCTGGATGGGGAGATCGCTTGCAACCAAAGTCCCCCAACATGGCATGCTTCTGCCTCTAGCAACCATACCTGGTGACTCCTTTGGGTTCTAAAAGGGACTTGCGTTCCAGGTTCGGCGGAGACAAAACAAGAGCTTAGCTGCCCAAATATGGGCGTGGGTCAACTAGAATAAGCGCAGGTTGTCCATTTTACCAGGGCAAGCCAGCTTGGGGATACCCCATTTTTGACCCACGTCGGGGGGGTTGAAAGCTCTCCCGGCTGTCCCCCCTCCGCTTGAGGCTTCGGCTTCTCGTTGAGGTGGGCCTCCAAGTCCCGCACCTTCTCCCCGCACAGCTCGCAGCAGCACCAGGCCGAGCACTGGGCCTGCGGTTCGAGAAGTTCCCCCCACGTGTGGGGTTCCGCCCCCCTGGCGGTCAACCTTTCTTGTCTGTTTACGGCAACTTCTCACTTCCTGAGCGGATTTGCCGAGAAAAGAAAACTGTGTTGCTTGCCAAAACCAACATGTAGGCGCTTTGCTCCTAAAAGCAGGAGTTCACGAAGCCTCCAAAAACTCAGGCGCATCTCTGGGGAGACGCAAAATCCCATCCCCCTAGAAACCGGTCACATTCCCCTCCAGAAAAAAAGTGGAAAGAGGTCCAATTCCGCCTTAAAACAAAAAACAAAAAAACGGTCAACCGCCGGTCCCCAGAAACCGATCTCGCCCCCTTCCAGCCATGAAACGCGCGAACCTGCACCCCTTGGAAACCAGTGCATTTCGGTACCGACTCACTCACTCAAAGCCAGCCAAAAGCATGGCAAAGGCGAGCAACGCTCGCAGAGTTTACAATTCATGTTGAAAAGAAACGGCAAGGGTGTCAACCGACCCAAACAGTCTGTCAGAGATACAAACATTGACCCGTGGTGATTTTGGGCCCACAGTTTGCCACAAAGGGGCATGTCTGGTCCACGAGCATGGCAGCAAGACCCTGTAGAGGACCCCCCAACTCAAAATGTGTTCCCCAAAAGACAGCCCAAACACAGGGGGGCCCAAAAAATTCAACTCCTCCGCCTGCATTGCGGGGAACTTCTTGGGACTCGAGCACACAACCCCAAACATGTGGCCACATCCACAGGGAAGGATAGGACAACAAACCAGCGAAAGCCGCCCTTCAACTGCTTGCCAAATGAAGCTTCCCCTTCAATCCCAAACAGCATCGACTCAAAAAGAAACAAGCCCCAAACCAAACGCCTAACCAAACAAACAACACCCACGCGTCACCCACCACGCAGCGCCACCCCAAACCCACCGCGTCCCAGCGGAAGGCGTCCGGCGCCTGGTGCTGCGCGAGGCGCTGGGCGGGCAGCTCCAGGCCGCAGGTCTCGCAGGTCACCAGGCGCGAGGCGCAGCGCGCCAGGTGGGCCGCTTTGTCCCCCAAGCGGCAGACCTCTTCTTTGGCGGTTTTTTGAAGGGACTTGGTCAAAGAAGGGGGGGGGGGGTGATCTTCATCATCCAAAGAGGGTCAAACATTTTTAGGGGGGTTGAACCCTGGGGAAAATTTCGAAGTTGCCGCCTGCGCCATGAACACAAATAGGGCAAATTTGACTATTTGCAGGGGTCACTCGATTTCCCCAAACCACTGTTTGATCCATGTGCAGGTGGTTTACGTTGAAGGTACCCTTTGAGCTCAAACAAAGAGTTGATACAACCACCATCTACCGTTCAGGAGCTTCATCATCCAAATTGGGTCAACAATTCTTTTAAAGGGGGTTGAACCTGAAATGGGGTTGGTGCAAAGGGAAACCTTGCAAGAAAAAATCCAAAACCATTCTTAGTCTTGGGGTTCACCGATTCTGAGACAAAACCAAGTGGGGTGGGGGAGGTGGGGGGGGAGGGAGGCCGGGCGAGGGGGTGAAGCAGGAAGGGAGGTAAAGGTTTGGACACTGTGATGCGCATCAACATGTGCACGAAAGGGCAACCCGAGGAAAACCACGTGGTCAAACAATAACATGTCGAAACCATGACGAAAAGCAATTTACCAGTGAATAACATTCATTTTGCCAAGATGACGCCCGCTTGGATGACAATTTTACTTAGCAAGTGGTAGGGTTTAATATGCATACAACCCACTCAGGGGAATTACCAACTGGGTTGCTAACTGCTCACTAAGTGCGGCACAAACCGCTATATTGTGTAAACATTATCCTTGCGCTCCATACGGCTTTTTTTTACACCATGTTCCGTGTACCCGCAAAGGGTGCACGCACTTGGATGACCAGACCACTTTGAGTCCCTTAAAAATGCGTCGCAGGGGTTGGTAGTGCAATATATACTTGGATACTGCGCAACAACTTGCCAACCACCCACCCACCCACCCAACCAACCACTTCGCTACGCCTCCGGACCCAACTGCGGACCCGACTTCGGACGCACTCTGCGCGCCTCGCCACAGCTCTGGCAAGTGGTGGCCAGGTCCAAGATCGCGCGGCGGCTCCAGTAGGCCGGCGCCACCTCTCAGATGCCCAGTGGCCAGGGGAAAAAAGGGCATGTTTTTTTTTGGTTGGTTGAAGGGGAACCCTTCCCCAAAAAAAGGCAAAAGGGGCACCACTGAGCAACTGGGACCATATCTGACGGGTGGGCACCGGGAACGCGCTTGGAAGCAAGCGAGGACCCCTCCTTCAGGTGGTTTCCTGGTGGCCTCCCTTCAAAAGGGACTCTCTCAAAATGGGGGACCAATGTCCCTTCAAACCCATCCAAAGCTCGGTCTCAAGGTGCTTCTCAAAATTGGGGACCAATTCCTGGCGGCAACGATTTCAAGTAGTGTCCAGTTAAAACCCTCAGGACAAATTCGAATGAGAAACACGCAGGGGTCACGGAGGTCCAATGGGTCTGTCAGCTCACGATGGGAGAATGTACGCCCAGATGGTATTTCAACAGAAAGCCCTGAACCTTCCGTTGGGGCCGGTCACCCTTGTTCGTGCGGGGAATCTGGGTCCTCAGGTTCTCCCCAAGCCAACTCTAGGCTTCTCTCCAAACACGAATGACGAACGGGCCTCTGCTGGTTTCCCTTTACAACCGGAAAGAGGGCCCCCAACTCGGTCCCCCACCCCCCAAACAAGAAACCACCAAATGGCATGTTTTTTTTTGCAGGGCATCCCAAAAGGTTTTTTTTGAGATCCCGTGTAGGGTGAGATCCCATGTATAGGGCGACTTTGAGAACAGGCATGTCATGTCTTTTTCAAGGGCACCCTGTTGAGGGTTGGAGGGGTCCACCCAAAAAAACACCACTTCAAAAACATCACCTCTCTGCGTCGGCAAAAGAGAAATTACTTCGCTTTGAGCAATCCCCAGCCCCCACACTCACGAGCTGATGACCGGTACAACAAATTCCTCCGCAAGAATGGCGAGCCTTATCCACCTGTCTGCGTGTCAAACTCCAGTTGTCTGCGGGCCGATCTCGAGAACAAAAGCCAAGCCTCTTCCAAAACGAAACCCGACGGGGGATTAAACGAAGTTGCTATTCACAACCCAAAGCAACACAAAAGCGTCACCCTTTCCGAGCCTCAGGGTACACTAAACACGAAGGCACCAACATGAAATGTAAACCCAACTGTGCGCCGGGCGGGACATTAAGCAAAACCAGACTGGCGAGCTGCTCTGGGATTCTCAGCGGGACACTCGGCGGGATCCATTGGCGGCTGCTCTGGTGGGATACTCGGCGGGATCCACTGGCGAACTACTCTGGCAGGATACTTGGCGGAATCCACTGGCGAGCTACACTGGGATACTCAGCGGATACTCGGCGCAATCCATTGGTGCACTGGCTGGCTGCTCTGGTGGGATACTCGGCGGGATCCACTGGCTGGCGGGATACTCGGCGGGACCCACTGGCGAGCAGCCCTGGCGGGATACTCAGCGGAATACTCGGCGGGATCCACTGGCAGGCTGCTCTGGTGGGATACTCGGCGGATCCACTGCGAGCAGCTCTGGCGGCATACTGGGCGGCCACTAGCCAGCTCTGGCGCGATCCTCGGCGGCATCCACTGGCGATCCGCTCTGGCGGGATAGCGGGATCCACTAGCGAGCAGCTCTGGCAGGGTACCCGACGGGATCCATTGACAAGCTGCTCTGGCGGGATACGCGGCGGGATCCACTGGCGAGCCGCTCTGGCTGCCCGTTTGTTGAAATTTCGTTTTTTTGTTTTAATCGATTGGTTGCACGCAGTAAACAAAGCAGTTGCAGCAGACTTTTGTGGGAGTTTTCTTTCTTCCTTGCTACCAAAAATGCGAGGCGCCAACAAAGACGAGAAATGCAGAGATCTATTTTTGAAGCTCCAGAAATTGTGGTGGCTTTGAGTGGTAGGGCAAGTTGGGCTCTATTTGTCCCCCCACCCTTCGGGCAAAAACAGTCTTTCTGGTGGGCCAGTGAGGGGTCCTTTTGTGACACCCGCTTTTTTGGAACGGCTCTTCCTTGAACAACTAAGCTAGTTCCCCACCCGACAGGAAGGGGTTGTTAGATTTTAGGTTGGAACCCCGTTCAGGGGTAGGCGAAAGGTAAAGCAACACCAGAGTCTGACTTTGGCAAAGTTTAGAAGCAAGCAGAACATGACCTCTGCGAGCAAACATGTCGTGTGGATGCATCCCCAGCCGGGTTCGCTTTCTGAAGGGTTGCAAGACACAAACAATGAAGCAATGCAACAAGGAATGACAACACATTGACATGAGTCCATTCTCCTTTTGCCTGGGGCATCCATTGAAAACACCCAAACATCAGTAACAAAAACAAGAGTGTAGTTAAAACATGTAGTTCTATCTTCAAATCAGCATGTTTCAATGTGCCCTCAGAAACAAACACATCTCCACCCACCACCTCACCCGCCGCCCCGCCGCCCTGCCGCGCGCCTGGCGCCCGTCCTGCCGGCACACAGGGCAGCGGTCATCGTCGGCCTGGCACCTCACGGGGCACCAAGGTGTCCGAGCCATGTCCCGTTCCAGGGACCGTCCAAATGTGGCGTTCCCCTTTCACCCAAACCGGCGAAAAATGCGACTGTTGACTTGGGGAAGTCCAGTGACCCCCAAAATGCTGACCCCGGAATTTGTTGATAATTGTCCTGGTCGAGTAAGAGGGTGTCGCTCGGAGTGGTACTGGGACGGGTTTCATCCGGGGTCAAACGAAGAATCCGAGGCTGATTTGATACTCTTGGTTCTTTCCCGCCAAGGGGGGATGTATGTACGCGAAGGGTTATAAGTTGTATTGCCCCATCCTTCTCAACCTGTCCGAAAACCGGTTCCCATTTTCCGAAAGCTGGGTGGCTTTCTGGAAAATCGGGTCGAGGGATGTTACCCCTAAACAAACGGCTTATGAAAGGAAACAGAAAACAAGTCGTTAAACATCACCCGCCGGCGCTGTTCTGGGAGTTCCACGAGAAACATTGTGCCTGAACATGCGTTCGCTTCCAATGAAAAGCACGCGCCAGCCACAGAGCCATCTCCCCGCTGGCTCAAGGGCAGCTTTGTCCCGTCCTTCGACCCCATCACCGAACAAAAGAAGTTCAACCAATGTTGGCAAGGCGAAAAAGGTTGCACCTCTCAAATTCTAGGGGACATCGAAGTGGAACCCTTGAAAACCCTTACACCACGAGCCGTGGAGATGCAATAAAAGCGCGCACAGGACGCAAATTGTTAAAAGCCGAAAACCCCTTTGACTGGATGCCAGCAGCAGATCACCCAAGGATGGATTCCCAACCCCCACGCAACAAGATGCGAAGCCACCCAAGGGATTTTGACGTCTCCCGCGACACTCAGAAGGACCCCTAAAATGATGCCTTCCCTTTGGGATACATTTTACACCGCTGACCTGAAAAAGCGAGCAAGCGCACTAAACTCCAAATGGAGGGTTCTCATCTTTCGAGTACAACTGATGAGTCTCGAGTACAACTGATGAGTCTCGAGTACAACTGATAAGTCTCGAGTATGAGGAGTTTCGGCTCGCAAGACGCTTGGTTTCCGCGGGCAAAGAGGGGACCTTGTTGGGGGGAGTCCTCTGGCTGCCCACGACGGGGCCCAAGAGCGACTCGATGCAGGTACATAGCTGAGCGTCCCCAGCCACCTCCCTTCCAGTGACCTAGCTTCGTTGGATCAGGTCAGTCACTGGAAGCCTGATCCCCCTGCATGAGAAATTGTGGTGGCAGGGTATTCTGCCACTCCGCGCACACACACACACTAAAAAGAATGTGACGCCACCAAAAACAACAACGTGTGACAATTGGATATGTGTTTTGGGAGTTGGTAGCCTGCTGAAGTTGGTTTAAAGGAAACGACAACAACAATTCCCTCAACGCTTTGTATTTGTTCGATTTGTTTGTCGTTTTCTCCTGAGGTGTTTTTAGTTTTGCAAATGGGAGGCCTTGCATGATTGCTGAAGAAAATGCACGTGAGTAATCACGTGAGTAATGTCTTGATTGTTTGGTCTTCATGTTCCTGGATGTCTTTAGTTCAGAAAGTATCATGTTTTTTTGGACGAAATCACACTTGTGGACATCCAAAACAAGAAGCCCACCACTCAGATTGCTTTCTGGAGAGCTTCTCCCAAAAGAGGAAACTTCAAAAAAGGTAGGCCCCCTTTAAGTGTCCTCCAAACCAACCCAAACTAGGGTAAACTATCCCGAAAACAAACGGCTTCGCTTCTGACCCCGGAAGGCGAAAAGCGCCAAAAGCGCGCCATTAGAGCGCCAAAAGTAAGCGCAAGCGCCTCACCCAGCACATTTCGCAGAAGAGCTCTCCGCACTCGTGGGCCAAGGCGTCTTTGGCCACCTGCAGGCAGATGGGGCACCGGCTCCGCATCGCCTCCTGCGATCCGGATGCCGGGGGGGGGGAGAACCCAATGGCCGAAAAAGCGGATGCCGGAGTCAAAAGTTGGAAGTTGGAAGAAGTTTGGAAAAAAGTTGGAAAAGGTTGGGAGGGTTGGGGAAAAAAAAAAAAACTTCTGGGCATCGGGCAATAGCCATAAATGGGGTGACCCAACCCTTGCCACCCACACCCAGAGGAAGTAACAGGAGGCTTAAACAAGGTCACAGTGTCAACGCACAAAGGAAATGAGCCGCTGCAAATGTTCCTTGCGTTCCGCCTGACATGGAAATTTGGCGAGTAACCCCCCCCCCCCCCCCACACACATTTCCTAAAATCAAGTTGAGTTCCGTGTGCCTAGCGTCATCCCGTTGCAATATTGACTGCGGAGGCGGGCCCATGTTTCTTCGCAGAAAGGTGGGAAGGCGGTGCAAGGAGGAGTGCGGGAAAGCCGAGCTGTAACTAACAAATACAGGAAACAAACAAAACTCGACACTAAAACAAACAAAGCAAAACCAAAAGAACGAACTAACACAAACAAACAAAGATGCCACGAAAATCCCTGAAAAGTAAAAGGGTTTCACTGGCCTCACATAGACTTCTGCTGCGCGGCTAGGCACCTTGCCAATGACCCAACTCTTTGTGTTGAAAGACTCCGTCCACTCTCACTTGCTTAAAAGACCTAACTTTGGACCCGCCCTCTCCCTGCCATGTCCCCCGCCTCCCCGCCCCGCCGCCTCCTCTCCCCGCTCCATCCCCCCGGCTCCTCCGGACAACACCAGGCCTCCTCATAGCCCTCGCCTTCGCCCCCGGAGCTGCCGCCGCCGCCCTCGCCCTCGGCGCAGTGGACCTCCACGGCGGCCAAGGGGCACCACCCCCGCGACGCCTCGAAGGCGCGCGGCGGCGGCCCAAGATTGATGTGCAAAAAATATAAGTGTTATGTACAAAACAAAGATGTATCCAACGTTGAAACGCCGTTAAATGCTCTTTTTCTTGGGCTGGGAATGGGCAGAAGGAGGTGGTAGGCAGTGGGGAAGGGCCAAACACAAACGAAAAGAAAAGAAAAATAAAAAAGAAAAACATCGGTGGGAAGAGCGGCGCTGAGAGCATGTGACACGGAAGTCGGCAAGCTTGGCTCTCCCATAGCATCGCCGCGTTTTAGTCAACACCCCCTCGGCATCTCCGCTCTTTCGTCTACAAAACTGTCTTCCATTGACTAAACGTAGCTGTCGGCCGCATTTGCAGACTAAATTGGTTGGCACTAGATTGGTCGACTGGTCAACACCCTCAGCATCACCGCCGTTAAAGTCAAGACAATTGTCTTCCGTTGACCAGACGCACATGTCCGAAACCACCACGAACAGCCACTAAACACTAGCTTCTCTAGCCTCTGATTTCTCCAACCTCCAACTTGCTAGCCTCCAACTTTTCCAGCATCTAACTTCTGCAACCTCTATCTTCTCTAGACTCCAACTTCCCTACCCTTTAAATTCTCTAACCTCTACCTCTCACCTCTAGCTTCTCTACTTAATTGGTCGACACTCCCAACATCACCATCAGTTTAGTCTACAAATATGACATCATCACCGCCGTTTCAGTTTAGCAAAACGTCTGGCGTTGGCTGCACGTGGATGTTCGACACATTTGTAGACTAATTTTGTCGACACCTGTTGAAGGTACATGTAGGACACGCTTGTAGACTGAGCCAGTCACCACCCTCAGCATCTGGTCAACACCCTCAGCATCACCGCCGCTTTGCTCTACAAAACTGTCGTCCGCGGACTAGACGTGGATCTCGGGCGCGTTGGTAGACTAAATTTGTCGGCATCCTGAGCATCACCTCGCACGCACACGCGCGTGCTACGCAATCATGGGTCCTTCACAAAAGCCCTGGAGCTCTGCGCACAGCATTCCTGAAGTCCTCCCTTCTCGAAGACAACAAGGGACTCGAAATGTGCGTTGGTTCATCTTGTCCTCACCCTTTTCTCAAAAAAACATCTCGGATTCTAGACATCCAGTTTTTTCCTTGCACTCGCACAAATGTTTCCACGTTTCTAGAGCCGCCCTTGTTTCATCATCAGCCTCAAAAAAAGGTGAAGCGCCCCTCATATGGGTCAACTGAAAAGAAATGGGGCAGTCCCTCCGTATTCCAAGGCAATAACCCGGAAAAGGAACCAGTGGGAATGAGGTTCGAAGAAACAAGCCCTGAGTTCCTTGGACAAACACGAGGTCTGGCCGGTGCCGGTGAGGCCTTCTGGCTCTCCCGGGCACAAACGATTCTCGCTCAAACTGCTACCCGCAAATCGCCGATGGAGAGGGAACGCCAAGGTGTCCTAAGACCAAAGAGCAAAGAGCCCTTGAACCAAGCCCTTGATCAATGGCTTGCAGACCTGAACCCAAGACCTGGCCCGTTTCTACAATGTTCAAAGTCACACAATTCAGTGGCAGACTAAGGCCCCCCCAGTCACTGACTTTGAGCCCAAAGCCAAGCCAAAGTGATGACACACCCCCGCCTGGAACCAGTCGCCCTGGATCGCCTGACATCCGAGTTGACGTTTGGTTCCACGAGCCTCAAAAAAAAAGACACGCCCCATGTTGGGAGCTTCTCAAAGTGGTGGACCCCCTTTTACTTGACATGCCAAGGGAAATTCAATGTTTTTTTGGGCCCTATGTTGAGAAACACCAGTTGTGGCCATGCTATCCCCTCAAAACCAGGCAGTACCCACCGACATGGCAAATCGGGTTGCTCCAAACACCCTGGCACGGTAGACACATGGCTTTGGTTGAGAAGGAAATCCAAAGCACAGCCGAAATCCATGTTTTTTGGGTGCAAATCCCTATTTTGACACAGACCCAAATGGCTCCTAAGCGAAACAAAGGAAACTGACGAGACCCGATGCAAGGCTTGGCCTTTGCAAGGCTCGGAGCACTGACTCTACCCTGAGAGCCAATCTGGCGGAACCGTTGCGTGAAAACGGAAATCAAATAACATTCGTTTTGCAGCCCGGCCAACCCAAAAGGAGCTCAAAAAAGTCACCTTTCCGGCGCACGCTGGAGCTTGAAACAAACATTTTCGAAGGGGCAGCGATTGATCTGTGGCTGAAAATGAGTCATCATTCAACCTCTACAAGTGCTTGCAACCCTTTTGTCGGGGTCGGGGCCAACCTCATGTCCAACCACAAAATCGAAGCGAGGGGCCAACCTCTTCGGGCAGACAAGAGTCGCATGCGAAACGAGCACACGACATCGTGTGTATGTGTGTGCCATCAAATCCAAAGTCGGATCGGGAAAAGTGTATCAAACACAAATCGATGGTAGCTATCTGAACCCTAAAGTCACTTGTGGCCCAAAGGCACCCCCCAAAAAACTGCTTCGGTTCTCCATTCGCTTCCACCGAACAGGGCCGGCCAAAATGACACCTTCCAGCTGGCTGGTCAAAAATGCGGTAACCCCATGGCTTGCCCTGGTAAATGGCCCACACCCCGCCGGGCTCGCGCCTCGATGGTGTGCGTGTCCCCCAGCTCGAGCGCCAGCCGCGGCGCGGGGGAAACACCGCCGGAGGCGGAGCCATCCGCGCGGAGCACCTGGCGAGCCGAAGGAGCCACGCGGAAGGAAGCCAGAAACACATCTGGGGCGTATTCTTTGGGGCGTATGTTGAAAAAAAAAATGGTAAGTACAGCTGGCTAGGACCCATGCTCCATCAAGCAGGTCTCTATGCACAGGAGTTTCCAGTCCCAACTCCTGTCTCCCCGTGTTCCCCAAATCAAGCCCGATTATGGATTCGGAAGCCAAAAGGAGGCTGTTGAAACAATTTATGTGGTTTCAACCGTGGTTTACACAGTTTCCCTGTAAATCAACATCTAACCCAAAAAGGAACATTTTACTCTACAACTAGGGTTTTTTGGGGTTCCTTCCATGTTAATCAGATAATTGTCTTCCGGGTTCCCTAGAATCCTTTCAGGGCGAATGTGAGTTAACCTTCATCTTGTCTTTTCTAGGGGACCCCCCATCGCTGCTGGCTTTCCTTTTTGGCCTCCCCTTCAAAAAAGAAAACTACCCTGAAAATAACTAATAATAAAAAATGACGTGCCAAACAAAGTCCATTGTTGGGAAACCGTCCCTCGCCGTTCCAACCGCAAAGGAAGGCACCTGGCTATGAATTGTAATAGGGACCCACCTCAAAAGTGGTTGGTGGACATGAACCCCCCACCTAAATTTGATGTCCACCAAAAGGTTCCTACTTAAAATTCATGCTCACCTGAGCCACAATCACAAACCCGGTATTAAAGTGGTTCTACTTCATCTACCCGGGTTTTGATTGTGGCTCTCGCCCTTCCGCCCCCCCGCCCGCGTCCGTCCCGTCCCGTCCGCCTGCACCACGTCCCCCACCTCGAAGGCGCGGCAGACGCTCGGCGCCGGGGAGGCGTCGCCCCCCACGTAGCCCTCGGTGCTCCAGGCGCCGCACGGCACCGGCGCCGCGCTGTCCGCGTGCCTCGGTGACGTGCGCCAGACGGAAACGTCGGTCCCGAAGATGGAGCTGGGTCATATGTATGTCTATCTATCTATTTATGTATTTACTTGTTTACTTGTTTATTTGTTTATGTGCTTATTTATTTATTGTGCATATATATATATATATATGTCATATATATATATATATATACAAACAAATATGGCTGCGGTCGTCAAAAAAAGGGTAACCCTCAAAATGGGTTACGCTGAGAAATGGAATGAACCGAAAACCGGCGGGGGTCAATTCCTGGTGGCTTTATTTTGACCCCTACCCATGCGACGTCTGTGACTTCTCGTTTTTGGCGGGCCCTCTCGGCATGAAACGGGAAATCTCTGTTTCAGGGTACCGTCGGAGCCTAGAGGTGTTTTTGCGCCCAGTCTTTTTTGGTTGAAATGCATGAGCTACCTCTTGCGGCTAGTCCAGGTCCAAGCTTCCCGGTCTCCCCACTAGCCATACATAAACACAGCCAATCAAGGGATCTGTCAGTGGCCAAAATCAGAATAAGCACGCATGACACGATACACGCAAACGTGCGAAAACCACGTGACCAACAAATGGAGCCCACAAAATTGAAAGGGAGCGCTTTTCCAGGCCGCGCTCGTTTGCCCACAGCGAAAAGAGGCCACTCAAACGCGACGTTAGGCACCCGGCCGCGGCGGAGCAGGCTGCCGGCGCACTCCAGCCTTCGTGCTCGCTGCGGCGAAGCGCCCGTTCAGCCCTGTACCTTACCACGCTTCTTTGTTCTTGCTGGTCGCGCCCTGGGGACCGATAGCTTTCTTCCTTTTCCTTTCTGCTGCCGGCGCACTCCTTTGGTTGGCGCTCGCTGTGGACACACGAGTGCGGCCTGGAAAAGCGCGGGAAGCGAAGCTTTTCTGGCTGGCCGCTCCCTCTAGACCCATAGCCTTGCTGCATATTGGACTCAGCCGCGACGTTAGGCACCCGGCCGCGGCGGAGCAGGCTGCCGGCGCACTCCTTTGGTTCGTGCTCGCTGCGGCGAAGCGAGTGCGGCCTCCAAGCGCGCTGGACGCGAAGCTGTTCTTGCTGGTCGCGCCCTGGGGACCGATAGCTTTCTACTTTCTATATAGGATTCAAAAGTGACGTTTGGCACCCGGCCGCGGCGTACCAGCCGGTCTTGGCAAGACGCACAGCAAACCCAAAGGGATGAAAGACCAGGGAGAGGCAAACTGTGACAGACGCAGGCGCACATGGGCATGGACAGGCCGGGGATTGAACCCAGCCCCTCTCGCATGCTGAGCGGGTGTGATACCACTACACCAACTGCCCCTGAGCTGAGCAGGCCGAGAGTGCTCAAATACCTGCTGCGCATAGCTTTCAGCGCTGAAGGTCCAGAGGGAGCGGCCAGCCACAAAAGCTTCGCTTCCCGCGCTTGCGCCGGCAGCAGAGAGGAAAAGGAAAGAAACCAAAGGAGTGCGCCGGCAGCAGAAAGGAAGACTAGAGGCCGGGCCCGCACTCCTTTGCCCACAGCGAGAACCAACCAAAGGAGTGCGCCGGCAGCAGAAAGGAAGCAAAAAGGCCGGACGAGCGGGCCGTGACAGAGCTTCAGCGCTGAAAACTGTGCCCTGCAGGTGCTTGAGCGCTTTTCCAGGCCGCGCTCGTTTGCCCACAGCGAAAAGAGGCCACTCAAACGCGACGTTAGGCACCCGGCCGCGGCGGAGCAGGCTGCCGGCGCACTCCTTTGGTCGCTGCGGCGAAGCGAGTGCGGCCTCCAAGCGCGCTGGACGCGAAGCTGTTCTTGCTGCTTGCGCCCTGGGGACCGATAGCTTTCTACCTTCTGTATAGGATTCTACAGTGACGTTCGGCACCCGGCCGCGGTGGAAACAGCCGCCCTTGGCAAGACGCACAGCAAACCCAAAGGAAAGAAGAGCAGGGATCGGCAGACTGTCCCAGACGCAGGCGCGCATGGGCATGGACAGGCCGGGGATTGAGCCCGCCCTCTCACATGCTGGGTGTGATGCCGCTACACCAACTACCCCTGAGCTGAGAAGGCCGAGAGTGCTCAAACCCCTGCTGGCCGCAGATTTCAGCGCTGAAGCTCTGTCACGGCCTGTCTTTGCACTCCGTTGGTTGGTGCTCGCTGTGGGGGGCAAACGAGTGCGGCCTAAAACAGCGCTCGAACACCTGCAGGGCACAGTTTTCAGCGCTGAAGCTCTCTCGCGGCCCGCCCGTACGGCCTTTTTTCTTCCTTTTTCTCCTTTTCTGCGCACTCCTTTGGTTGCTTTCCTTTTCCTTTCTGCTGCCGGCGCACTCCTTTCGTTGGCGCTCGCTGTGGACAAACGAGTGCGGCCTGGAAAAGCGCGGGAAGCGAAGCTTTTGTGGCTGGCCGCTCCCTCTGCACCGATAGCTTTGCTGCATGTTGGACTCAATGCGACGTTAGGCACTCGGCCGCGGCGGAGCAGGCTGCCGGCGCACTCCTTTGGTTCGTGCTCGCTGCAGCGAAGCGAGTGCGGCCTCCAAGCGCGCTGGACGCGAAGCTGTTCTTGCTGGTTGCGCCCTGGGGACCGATTGCTGTCTACTTTCCATATAGCGCTCCTTTGGTTGGTGCTCGCTGTGTGGGCAAGCGAGCGCGGCCTGGAAAAGCGCTGAAAACAAGCAAACAATCAAGCGAGCGAGCAAGCCAGCAAGCCAGCAAGCCAGCAAGCCTGAACCAGCCAAAAGCCGCTGCCAGAACAAAAAAAAACCTGGGCTGGCCCCCAGCGGAGGGGTCGGCGGCACTGGGCGGCAGCCCTTAAATACTATATGGGTACATGTATGAATCGACAATGGGCATGCACGAATTGTATGTTGGTTAGGCCATTTTCCTTGGATGACACGATGTGTTCAGAACACTGACGCCTTTGCAACCACCAAATATCACTTACCCAAATCGCTTCACAAACATGCCGACACCTGGCAACCTCTGCTCGCTTCCTGAGCAGATTGTTCAGGAACAAGTGCCTTCACCACTAACATGGTCACACTCGTGTTGAACGAACCTCTCTCCCCGTTTCACGCATTGGAGTCCCGCCTTCTTCCAGCCCAGAGATGTCACCTGCCATCGCCGAAGGGGCTTGTCTCAACTCCACTGGAACCCCAAATCCAAAAACTCACCTGGGCTAAGGAGGTGGAAATAGTTTATCCTTTTCAGAACTTGACTAAAACCCGTTGGGATTCGTTTCTTTCGGCTTGATTTCCTGCCAGGATCTCAAATGGCTGCTGGCAACTTCGGATTGATCTGGACCGTGCTAATCCGTGGTCCCCTCTTTTAAGGAAGTAGTTCATTTCAGGGGATGATTTGTATGGTCCTTTGGGCTTCGCTGAAGTTTTGACAGGAGTTTGTTTTTCAATCCCCAATCCCATTCTTGAGGGGTGCGGTTCTTAGGGCGAACGAACGCTTTCTGAGCCAGGAGTAAGTTGGGATTGGAATTCCTCTCCAATGTGATCTGTGATAGGAACTATGTCCACCCTTTCAAGATCCCCAGAACCCAACTTTGCCCATGTGAGCTCAGCAAAGTGAGGAGAACTAGTGGACAAACACATCTCCAACTGGCAGTGAAAACGACATATAAACCAACTCCTTAAATCTTGGGTGCTGTAGAACCCCCGGCAAAAAGCTTAACTGCTTGCTGGTCAAAAAGAGATATGTGGGAATCCAAAATTGAAAGCCTAAAGATCAAACCCAATAGCAGTAGAGGAATTGTGATTTCAAATCACTCCACACCTTTCGCGGTAGGAGTCTCCAAAGGCAACTCTCTCCATGAAAAGTCATTCGTGGTGTTTTAGCACAGCGGTTGCTTCCCATCCAGCCATGGCTGGATGTGAAAGAGACACAGGAATCTTGGTGTGCTTCTCTTGTAAGATGGCCTGGAGTTGTGAAGGGAATCCTTGGAGACAAACCCGTACAACTTGGCTTTCTTTGCTTGGTTGCTGTTGACCCCCCTGCAAAAGGTTGAACTTTTGGGGGGCTTAGTGGACAACCCCTTGATTTCCCAAAAAGTTAGAGTCTAAAGATCCAACCCAATAGCAGTCAAGTTTGCGGCGACTCTCGTGGCTCAAACTGGCAGCGGCTGCCCAAGCTAAGGGCGGAATCATCTCTGCCACCGTCAGCGCCATCACGGCGAGCGAGATCAGAATCAAGGGGCACCTCGCTCGAGTCAGAATCAAACTCTGGCACCCTCCCACCAACTTGGTGTGGCGCAAAGGCATTGTTTGGAAAACAGCTTTCCTTGTTGAAACGGGGGCTTGAGATCATGGTTTAAATCATCTAAACCCACCACCTGTCCCCGTCAAAGGACCCATGGCAAATCGGGGATGTGACACCGGTCTCAGCTCCCTGGGTTCCTGGCTGCGGAGGGCACCGCTGCGCCTGCGTGTCGTTTTCGAAAAGCGGCGTCGGCGCTGAAGCAAAAGCCCCGACTGTGAGCGTCTACGTGATTGATATTTGGTGTGCATGGTTGTGCGTTGCGTGGGGGCCCGCAAGATCCTGAGCCTGAGAACTCCCTTTCTTGCTTGTGTCACTTTACGTATCATTTTTGTGGTTGGCTGCCCTGTGAGTGGCTGCAAAGTCCCGCGGCTGGAAAGTATCTTTGACGTGTAAGTGCATGAGAGGGCTTTATCCACGATACTTGTGCTAGGCGTTGGTGATACTAAATGCTGGTGCCCCAAAAAACAGTGCATGGCAGGAGTTCGTACAACCTGGGTACGACGCTGGAACAACGTTTGGAAAACTTTCCCAAAGTGGGACAACATCTTGCTATTTGTTTTGTTGGGGGGGGGGACCTGTGTCATCTTTTGTCATCCTAGAAAATGGCAGGGCTGTCTTTGGGCAATGCTCATGATTATTTGGTATACCTTGTGGACATCAGGCACGGAGGGCTGACAGGAAATCAGGAGTTTGTGGGCTCTTCAACTTTGGAACCACGTGCGGGGGGGTGGAGGGCCAGGCGCATCACCTGCCCCGTCAAAAGAGCTGGATTCAGGTGGGTGTATAAAATATTAAACCGCGGTCCGCTTTCATTGTTCCTCGCAACAGGAATGGCTTCCTTCTGGTACTTTGGAAATCAGCTACCCCCCCCCCCAAAAAATGTCAACATCAACTGCTGCTAATATGTGCAACGCATGGCATGGCTCACATGGTTCATTGGGGTGTTCCCCTCTTGTATGAGCATCGAGGAGGGTGGGCTTATGTAATGAACCACAGGCTCCAACAATAGTCCTGGGCTCTCTCCTCCAAAGAACATGAATCAGAAGTTCAACATCCGCGTTTCTTGACCCCAAGTGAAGCAATCTTCCCAGGACTTTCTTTAAACATGGCAAACAGTGGGCTTGAAGGGGCAGGCAAAACCAGGAACACCAAAACACAAACGGCAGTCTTTAACACACCCTCCAGTCCACTGCCCTGTTTGGAAGCTGCAAAAGGGCAGCTTGTCACATGGCGCCTCCCGGCTTGACCTTTCGATTCCGGACTGACCTTTGGCGCCATGACTCAGAAACCAAACGGAAACCACGGTAGGTCAATTCGCTTTGCTGCGGATGACCTACTTTGGCGCTGTTAGGGCAAGTCACTGCCGCTATAGACCCTTGGCTCTGAGCGACTGCGCAGCTATTTTTACGGGGATGCAGCAACAAAGACCTTCAGTCTCGTCGTATCCGTAACGAGACGATGACGCTAGACCATGTCCGTTCCGTCGGCAAGCTGAGCAGCGACATTGGGTCCTCTCGCTGTGACACCACGCTGCAATTTTCAGCATTTACCATCATTCACCAACTCAATTTGAGGAAGCCCGAATTGACCTTCATCATGGAGTCGCTTGCTTCTGGGGTCTACATGGTCTTTGAAGAACTGAGTGACCGCATTTCGGGCATCGGAAGTTGATTTCGGGTTCCCGCGCCTGATCTTTTGGAGTGCTCAAAGCCTTGCCACGCGGACACGGCAGCCGAAGGTTGACCCCCGGGTTTGAGTTGAACCTTGCGGGTTGAGGGGAAACCAGCTTTCCAGCGTTTGGGGTACTTCGGGAAGGCAAGGTACGCCCCTTAGGGTACCTGACGCTCGAGTTAAGCCCACTGTTGCGTGCTTCACTTTCAGCTACCAATGAATTGCAAATGCCATCCTGACTCCAGCCCAGGCTTGTAAGGTCAGCTGGGCACTTGGGCTGTGCTTTGTTTTGACCGTATCCGTGTGGGGGTTGGATTGAGTCGAAAGGAGGTCACAAGGAAAACGCGCAAACACAAACACAAACACAAACACACATACACAGTTTGAGCGCACTTCAGGGGGCCCCTCCGCTCATGGAGATGAACCCATCTCCAAAACACCAACTCCTTTTTCGTCAAACCGAGCCCGGCGCTGCATAATTCTCCTCGTGCGGTAAGGGAGTGCTTGGTCTGCCTAGCTGAGCGCAGGAGCTTCAAGCGAAACCGAATCTGAGGGATAAATCACGTGCCGCTATGTGTGTGTGGGTGGAATTTTCATTGTTGCCTCGGTCCAAAGGGCCTCTATCACTTTTGGTGAGATTCTCCGAAATGCTGGGTGCAAGCCCTCCCGCCCCTGTGAAGGGAGCTGACTGAGTGGGGTCCGGAAACGATTTTCGTCTAACAGGAAACCGCTGGTGGGTGGACCCGCTGGTGGGTGGACCCGCTGGTGGGTGGACCCGCTGGTGGGTGGACCCGCTGGTGGGTTCCTTCCTGAAATACGGGTGGGAGGGTAACAGCTAGCAACTTGCTGGACCAGCTTAACAATAGTTTCTATTCCTCCAACTAACATGGCACCTGTGGGGAGGTACCTGGAAGATGATTTCCTTTTCAAGGGACCATCTCTCAGTTGCCATGTTCGTGGGGACGGTACATCCAAGGGGAAACCGAAATTGAGGGGTGCCGTACACTTTTCCAATAGGCAGTCAGACACATGTCCAAAGCTCTGGCGCTGGGCTCGCGGCGCCGCTGTTGGCATAGGCCAGCCAAGGCACTGCAGCCTTGTGTGGAGATTTGCAGAATCTTCTTAGTGGCAGAGAACCAAGAGGAAAGCAAACACTTTGCTAAGTTCATTCTTGCGCAAGTGCAAGGTACACAAAACTCGGCATTTTCCTATGTCCTTACATGGGATCTGGCTGGGGAGCGGGCTGGACCATTTTCTTTGAACAAACGAGCTTCTGGTAAGTTCCACGTTGGCGGGCAGGGACGGGCGGGTAGCAAACGCGTTTCCATGTTTTTTGTGGGAGGGTTTCAGTTTCACTGAGTTTCACTGAAGTGCGGACCTGCCAGCAAGACGCAGAAAATCGCCGGCGCGAAGACCTCAGACCAAGGCAGCTGACGGAGAAAGCCACGAGTTACCTTAGACCTTTTTTGCCCCAACAAAGATGATAAGGTTACTTTAAAGTGGGGGGCCTATGGGGGCCTCGATCGTGCGCTTCCAAGCAGCCAGCAAATAAATCGGCAACTGCGCGGTGGCCCCGCCGCAGTTTAGGACACAACTCAGGCCCTAAGGCTGAGCTTCCTGCCGGAGGCAGCAACAGGTTCCAGTAGTAGAGTCGCCACACTGTCGACACCTGAGAGCGAAGAGGTTCGCGCGTGCGCGTGTTTCCTAGGTAGCCCAAGTCCTCACTTTTTGCACCTCATGCCAATCGCAGAAGGTTGCGGCATGCCAAAAAAGTAGCAACAACCCACGGTTGTTGCAAAGGGTCACGTGCATAATTGTGTTAAAACATGGCGCAAGCCGTCAGTGTTTGTACCTCGACCACGCCGATCCATAGTTTGTGCATAGTTTTTGCAAAGGGTTGCAAGCGTATGTCAAAACGCACTAGAAAGCCCTTGCTCAGTTTTTGACACCTACCTGTTGGCAGGCCCCCCCCCCCCACCCCTGTTGTACATTTTCCGCTTCGAAACATGGCTTGCCTCTCGCGCGACGTTTGAAGGAGTGGCTTTTCGGAAAGGTGATTTTACACGGACCTTACGAGATGTCACGTGAGAAAAACGTGGGCGTCTGTATGAGATGTTTGCTTAGTGCAAAATCATTGTGTTTGCGCAAGCTCAAAACCACAGGGGTGAATCCACGGAATATTCTTCCAAAGTCCTTCTTGGGGGCTCGGCAAAACCTTACGTGCGTCTGCCAATCTGTGTCAGAGTATCTCTCGTCGCGCGGGCTAGCTCACATATGTTGCAATGTAGCCTTTTCAAAATCCGAAGCGTGGACGAACGAGATCCAACTCATAACGCGATGCAGAAGGGCGGTGGACCCCCCCCACTCAGAAATGCGCAGGCCTTTTGTTCCACGTGCTTTGGGCCACTTCGCCAACGCACGCATTACTGCGCACAACCGCGCGAAAGGTCTCGACCTGCGATTCTTGAACATGTGCGTTTGCAGGGACGTGCTTTTCTCTTCGCAAGAGCGAGCAAGTGTAAGTGCTTCAACCGGTCCTGGCAACTGTAGGGAGATCAAGCTGCAATCGGTCGCAGCTACTGGCCGCCCCCGTTCAGCAGCTTGCGGCTCGCATGTTTCTGCAGAAGCATGTTGCGCGAAGAAGTCTATCGGATCAACGTGGCATGTATTTGTGTCCGCTGCTTGCCAGCTCTTTGCAGTTGTTTATTTGCACCATCCGCCCGAATTCACCTTGTCAGAATTTTAAAGTAGCCCCTCGGCTCGCGCCATTCAATACACGCGCGGCTTCTCTGGAATAAAACAAGCGGAAAAGCCGCTGAAGCTTTCGCCCTCTTGCCGATCATGGGCGCAGGGGAGATTTGGGCTGTCCTGTTCAAACGCAGCGCGCTGTGCCCACAAGTGGTCCACACATCGCTTCAGACGCCGTTTCTACTTGGGAGCTTCGCAAGTTGAAGGGCTAGCATTTTGCTGCAAATAATGGATCCGATCTCTCGAATGGCACGCCGGCCGGTTTTCGATCAGCCAGAACCTTAATGTTGGGTCAATTTTAGAGGGCTTGGGAGGTGTTTAACGACTCCGCATGACTGCAAATGTGTGGTTTACTTCTGAATAACCCGAGCCCCCGAAGGAAGCCACAGCTGCGTGACCTTATGCTTCGCCAACGCCGTCCCGTACAGCAGGGCTGATGCATCAGCCCTGGTGTAAGACAGGGGTGTGCACACCCCTATCTTACAACAGGGCACGCGACTTTGTCCAGGGAATGAGGGAATGGCTTGATCGTGCGGCAGGTTCGTCGTGGGTCAGCAGCTGCTTGACGAAAACCCTGCAAAGTGGAAGGAAGCTGGCTGGAAGCCAAATGCCGCGAGGCAATCAGGCGCTGGCAATGCAAGTTGAGATTGGCCCCCGGACGACGACATTCTGGGCTGCGCACGCGCTGGCGAGTTGAAGTGAGATCGCGGCATGAAGGTGGGAAGTTTTTCCCCGCTCATTAGCCCAGCCAATTTTTTGCGAAGCCGTATGAAACCCTGCCACCCCTGATTCTTTGAAGTCTTGGTAGTCTTGCTCTGATTCCTGTAGAATCGTAGAAGTGCTGCACCAAGCCGCCTGAGGCAGCTTAGCCTGCGCCGAGCGCTAGCTGCCTACATTGCGTTGGCTGCCAGTGCGGCGCAATTCCCCGGCAGTTCCTTCTGTAGTTAGTCTTGCCGGAGTTCCCGTCAGTTCCCGGCAAAGCCTGCAAGCCTTGTTGTGGTTCCCGGCAACTGCTGGCAAATCCCGTCTTCTGTAAGTAGTCTTGCCGCACTTTTGCCGCAGTTCCCCGGTGTGCCAAAGTTTACACAACTATTTTCTCGAAAAGGGCAAAACGCATACCAAAATCCGGGCGTGAGGTTGCAAAGGTGAGCCCAGGTTATGAATATCGCTGGGATTCGTAACCTCGCGGCACCTTTGGCCGAGAGTATGGCGCCGCACCGGGTTCGTCGAAAATGTAGTTCCAACATTGGCCTTGGGCAGACTTTGGCCAGAACGCCGGCGAGCCCGTCAGAGAGCAAGTCTGTGTCTCCGCTGTCAATGCCGCAACTTGCGCCAGCTTTTTTCAAAGCGAAGGCACCTAAAAGCAAGAACGCCGCAAGAACGAATTGCCAACAAAATATGCCAACCACCTTTGGCACGGCTCGTGTGTTTCGTGAGCGCTCTTCATAGGAGAAGCTTGGACTCATGTGGAAAGTGCTTCACAGTAAAACGTCAATGATCCTGCAGCCACTGTTGCATTTTTGCTGCACCTCGAACACCTCGAGTGCTCTGGATGCCAAGCGGAGGCACGATGTCTCGCAGTGCGCGGGGCAGCTACTAGATAGAGCGTACAGTATTTCCAGGGCCCAACACAGGTGCAACTAATTGCAACTGCATAGCTTTTTGCAGGACTTGGTGCATCATGACACTATCAACTTCTTACCATGACGCATAATGTTGCTGTGCAACCACTGTCCTTTTGTGAAACGCGCCAGGCCCGCAATGCTGCAATTGCGAAGGAGCTTGGCCCCAACAACATATTGAAGACGCACGCAACAGACTTGCAACTGTGGCCTGCAATGTCGTGCGCCGGCAATTGCCCGGAACTGCGGCAAAAGTGCAGCAAGACTACTTACACAAGAGATTCCCGGGATCTCCCAGCAAAAAAGGATTGCCGGGGCTTTGCCGGGAGCTGCCCGGAACTGCGGTAACACTACGGCTGTTCGGGGCCAACGTTCTTAGCATCCATTGTCGCATCCTTAGCATTTCTTTGTCGGGGAAAGGCGTGTGATCAGGGGTGCTCTTTACACGGCTTTCAATGAAAGAGGAGCCGGGCCAACATCCTCAGAATCCCCTGAGAAAAATGCGTGTTTGCAGGGGTGCTCTTTACACGCCTTTCAATGAAAGAGGAGCCGGGCCAACATCTTCAGCATCCCCTGCCGCATCCTACAAACTACAAAACCAAAGCGGATGGCGCATGACAGGAGCTGCAGCAAAAGCGTGGCAAGTTTAACTGCAGAAGCGATTGCCGGGATTTGCTGGGAAATGCTAGGATTTGCACGTGCGGCAAGAATTGCTGGGAGCTTTTGGCCAGATCCGCAAACATCAAAAGCGCTTCCTAAATGTACAAAGCAAGTTCTCGTACATTAGGGTGACCCCCCCCCCCCACTCGTACATTTGCCAAAGGGGTGGGCCTAGTTTTTGTACCTCGACCCCGCCGATCTCCGCAAAAGGTTGCGCGGGCATGTTAAAAAGTAGCAAAGGCCCATAGTTTTTTCCAAAGCGCATAGTCTAGTTCTTGCAAAGGGTCGCACCCGTATGTTAAAACGTAGCAACCGTGTGCGGGCATGTAAAAAGGTAGGCGAGCTTGTGATTCGAAAATTTGCAGAAATTGCCCAGAACATATTGCCAGCCCAAGTTGCAGACCCGGAGTCTCAGATTCGATTGCCACTTTCCCAGCGGTTCAGTTCAGTTATACCCTTTGTCCCTTTTTGTTCCCGAAAGCATTGCGAAGAGCGCACGCAAAGCAAGAAGGGCGAGAGCACACGCAGAGCAAGTAGCATGAGCGCATGTGCGCGGCAAGTAGCAGGAGGGCATGCGCGCAGCCGGAATCACGAGAGCACGCGGAGACTTGCACGAGAAATGTGGGCCCGAAATTCACCTTAATCTTTTCAGGCGGCCCGCTGGAACCCAACCTACTCTGCAAGAATAACACCCTTTGCAGGAATGACAACTTGACTGCGCAACCCTCTGCGAGGATCAGAATGGCAGAAGTGCAAAAACTGAAGACTTGCCAGAGTTGCACAAGAGGAACACCAACATAGGGATCACGGAAACCATGCAAAACCAACTTGGTCAACCCTACACCTAGGATTCAAATTATGTCCTACCATCTTCAAGTTCAGCAAACGGCAAAGATCGTATCAGACGTTGCCAAACGCTGATCTGGTCAAAGCCAGCATGTCGGCCTTGGCCCCGAGTCAAACATTTCTCAGGCGCCCGCATGGCAAACCACTGCTGTGCGTGCGTTGAGCGAGGCAAAGCACGCCACCACCTCAGGCGAGAAGTGTCTAGAAAGTTGACCATCCCAAAAGGCGAAAAGGTCGATTCGCATGTGCGCGGGCAAAGCTGAAAGCACAAGGACCCCTGAGCGGGTCCCGCCCCTGGACGAGTAACAAATCTGACCTGTTGAATGTTCAATGGAAGATCAAATAGCTTTTTAACTTCCACTGGAAAGGTGCCTTGGACATGTACATCGCCCACCTCCGCCGTCAGGTTCCTTCTGTTTAGGGGGAGCGATTTGGATTGTTAGCTCGTTGCATATTTTTTGGGCTTTGGCCCCAGGTCGCCCAACACTGAAACATCCTATGGCCAGGTGCCTGGTGGAATCCTTCCAAGGAGGGTGCCAACATCCGGATTTGAGTAGAACCAATGGGAGTGTTGGAGCCTTTCCTCCCATGATCGAACTTTGCGCAGGTACGCTCCTGCTAATCAGCCAAGGGTTGATCAATCCACACTTCGGTGTTTCCAGGGCTCCAGCGCCATTCCGTTTGGTGCTCCGACCTTTGATGGTTCCATGCAAGCCATCCAGGTTCCCAAAGCAACTGTTGGCCAAAGGAAATGGAATCTGGAAATTTCGGGGTACCCTTACTCGGCTTCCTTCCAATTGGTAGATTGGATTGGATTGGTGGTTTGGTGGTTTTGGGGGGTTCCCATTTGCCCTCCAAAAGAACCAGGGGTGCAAATCCCAAAACCACCAACACAAACCACCTAGGGGTTGCTAAGGGGGACCCCCAACAATTCGCAGGTTTGCCTTTTGGTTTCCCTTTTAAACTCACTTCCTGGGTGGATTGCTCAGAAAAAGTCCAAAGTTCTTGTTTACCACTAAAATGGCCTACCCAAAAAGCTTCAAGTCCAGGCAGTCAGGAAGTGAGAAAACAAACCAAAATGTGGTTTGGCTTCCCTCAAAACAAAAAGGACGCACCCACCCGGGTTGGCCAGGGCCCCAGACCCACCACAGCTCCATGAGAAACCCGATCTCCAGCACCGTGGCGCGGAAGCCCCGGCGCGGCTTCAGCTGGTTGGCGGTAAACCACCTGACCAGCTGAGGTGCAACAACCCACCCACCCACCCACCCACCGACCACCCGACCACCCAACCACCCAACCACCCAACCAACCACCCACCCACCCACCCACCCACCCACCCGCCCGCCCGCCCGCCCGCCCGCCCAACCCCGCCCAACCACACCCAACCACACCCAACCACACCCAACACACCCAACCACACCCAACCACACCCAACCACACCCAACCACACCCAAACACGCCCAACCACACCCCAACCAACCAACCAACCAACCAACCAACCAACCAACCAACCAAGCAAGCAAGCAAGCAAGCAAGCAAGCAAGCAAGCAAGCAACCAAGCAACCAACCAACCAACCAACCAACCAACCAACCGAAAGCAAAACAAAGAAGATGGTGGATTGGTTGGACAAGAAACACGGTTGGACCATGTTTTCTTGGAACAAAACGATGGACAAGAAAGAACTGGGTTAAAATCAAACACATGCAAGTCATGAAAGGGCTTTGGGCAACCCTCTTGCATCATTGAAGGCGGACAAACGAAACAGTTGACCAACGTTCAACCCTAACCGGAGATAGAACGAACGGCCAACATGCTGAGAATTGCGGGTACAATTCCCTAGGGTTTAAAAAGAAAAACACCCTGGCGATGACAGACGACTTTTCCACACGTTGACCCAACACATGGAGGGATTGGGTAAAACAAGCGCGCACACACACACACACATCAAAGGCATCCTATATTTCAATCCTGCTCGAATTGAACACCTACACAACCCACATTCGAACCCATACTCTGCAAAGCGCATAGTCCAATCCGTAAACCGCAAAATCATGCAACATCCGAGCTCTGCTGATCTGCTTTGAAAAAGCTAGTAAACCCCACTGTTCGGTCCCAAATGGGGAATTTCGTCATTGGCTGGATCCAAAAGGACCACCCACGCAACCTGATATATCGCAGCGCGCTTGCAAAAGCCACAAAGACCCCGGACCACGTGTACACTTGGGGCATTTGACCTGTGGATAGCAGGCAGCCTGCTCAGGTGGGAAACAGGCCATCGCTTGCGCGCGTCACAGCTTGTTTCGTCTGAGGCCAGGGCTTCTTCCAATGCAAGCCGCAGTCATCCAAGAAGAATCGCATCCAGGCCTGCAGGAGTCACAGGGACACGGAATTTCGCCCCTGCAAAAAGGGTCCCGCTATGTTTAGCTCTCAAAAGGTTTCTGGTTACTGTTTACTGGTGACTGAATGAAAACCCCTCAGCGGCACGAAACGCAGCTGACACGCCTTGATGTCATTGATCCAACATGATGGTCGGAACTGGTACGGGTTGAAAATGAAGGGCGCAAGGAGCCAGGAAATTGTGACCTCGGCGCGAAAAAGAGATGATGAGGTGAGCTGCCACACCGGAGGGCTGATCTTTGACCCCCTGCCAATCTTTGCCAACTGTCCCTTGGATCTCTTTGCGAGAAGGAAGCTGGCATGAATCAACGCTCATGCAAAGTCAACCAACATGCACACAGTGAAGCGTTGCTGCGCATTCCCGCCAGTTTTCCTTCAAGGGCTCCAAGGTCAAGCAAAGGTTCCGCGCAGGAGGTTCCCAGATTCCACACAGGGTTCCAAGTTTGGAGCCCTGGAGCTGCTTGGAACCTGGAGAACGGAAACCATGGAACCTGAGGTTCCATGTGCAGGCCCTAACCCCGAGCCGCTTGAGAAGCCCGGAGCCACCTGAACCCTACACTTCGCGTGCCGCTCCGGAACGCAAACAAACCGCCAACCGTATTTGAGGACATGTCACGGGTTTTGGGCAGGGCCGCAGCCGTGTTGGTCCGTGGTGCGGATCTCCGGCGACAAGGCAAGCAACAAGTTGCATGCATGCCTTGTGGGTTTTTGTGCATCAACACACACAGACAAACGCACACACACCAAAGCACAAGCACAAACAGAAACGGACACACAAAACACAAAACATGCAACACACAAACACACACAAACACAAACCAACACACGTGCGATGCTCAAAGAGGGTATGATCTTCGCATACCGGCCCGGCCCTGCCCGGCCACCTTAGAGTAGTAATATCAAATCTTGCGCTCAAGTTTGTCTCGCGCAAAAGCCGTTGCGCAAGTGTGCTTGCGCAAGTTCACGTGTAAGTCTGCTCGAGCGTGTGGTGCAGTGACTCCTCCCATGCAAATTTCTATTGCGTACAGGGTGTAGAGCGAGGCTAGGGTGCGGCGTGCAGGCTCGTGCAGCAAGGGCGCAGCGGGCGAGCGTCTATGACTTTTGAACTTAAATTTCAGAACTTGGGGCAACCACCGTGTTTGGTCCAACTCATGGGTCGCTTCTTGACTCTATAACCCTTCTATAATCTACAAGTGTTCATGAGTTTTGCAAACCTCAAGTATTCATAATTTTCATGAGTTCGAGCCGGGAAGTCGTCCCAACGAAATGATTGCCCCAAAGCTTGCAAACGTGGACCACCGCAACGTATGATGGGGTTTGGCGCCACTGGATCGCCTGCGGGCCTGAGGCAAAGACCAGAGACAAGGAGATGAGAATGCCAATCAGCTGTGGGCCGGTGTTGTCAATTCCTTGGCTGCTCAGACAGGGACAGCTTCCGCCGCCCCCCGAACAAGCTCAACATATGTTGCGCTCAAAGTGTCCACCGGCCACGACAACCAAGATCAAGAGGAACAAAAGGCTGGCGCCATCATAATACCTTAGCATCGGCGGGCAGATTGTTTCAAAGACTTCATATCCAGAGCGTCCTGCAAGTTGCCCGTTGACCGCCGACCTGTTTTCCGAACCCGTGAATCAGAAGGTCAAAACGGGGTTCAACAGATAGGTTGGGGTTTGGAAACTGAAAGCCGCCTCCCCCGACCGCCACGTTATGACACAGCGTGTAGCTGCTCCTTTGCACGAAGACCTTCTGGGGAATAGCAGCAGAAGCTGCGGACTACCCGAAATAGATCAGTGGGCGAAGCATTCTGTGGGCCGGAATCCCACTCCTCGGGAGCAAGGCAGCCAACTGGGCTGTGCCGCATGGGTGGCTCGGCCAATGCAAGATCACTGTGGAACCACTACAAGGGGCCGGCCCCTTGAAGAGCCCTTTCCACTACAGCGCGCATGCAACGTTTAGTTTTTTGGGAGCATGACCAAACATGGCACAACATGTCGAAAGTCAAATTGATTTGGGCAAGTGAGGAGCCCAAACTGGGGTCAGCACGTGATGCGGGCGTAGTCCAAGTACAAGCCACCAGGGATCAGTTCCCCTGGCTTGTGCCGTGCATTTTTCATAGAGGTCTCTCATCTGCATGGTCTCAAAAGGAAGGAACTGGATTTCGTCAAAGCACAAGAACCAGCTGGGAAATGAGAAAGCGGATGGAAGGGCCAGGTTCTTTGAATAAGTTTTGCATCCAGCCCCTGAAGCACTAAGTTAGCAAATGGGCGCGAACACACCACCAGTTCCGCTTGAACCAACAGGACGACTATACATTTACCTCAAGGAAGTGACAGATTCTAGACGAAACCCAATGGCAGCTGACAAATCAGGCACACCTGCAAGGGACATGGGAGTTGCCATCACGGACCGGTGAGCCAAGGCCTTGCAACTCAATTCCCCATGCGAGGTTCCTGTGGGGCCATAAGCAACCAAACCCGCTCGCCTGCTTCCCCAATGACTCCCAGGAAGGGTCTGCGCTCTGTGGGCAAGCCCCGGCCCGTAGCAACCTCAGTCGCTCGGACTTTTCCAGGTGCTCCGACTAGACTCCTGCAGATTAAGTTGGGACCAAATATTCCAAAGGCCTCTCACTGGGGGGAACCCAACAAAGAGAAACTTTTTCTCGAGAAATCTCCTTCTGGAAACCCTTCTTGCTTTACCTTTTGTTGAATTCAATCTGTTGACTAACTTTGCAGGGCAGACTGCAATCTGCCCGAAGTCCGAAGGTATCAACCTGCCTCACCCAGACGGCAAAAAGCGCTGAAGGCCGGCATTTTCTGTTGCGCCGCTAAATGAAAATCCTTCGGCCTCAGTGCAATGGGTTGTTGCCAATGGCGGAGGCCGCCACAATGGTCCCGATGCTGAAGAATGGAAGGGAGGAGCCCTGATACTTCACGTCGTTCTTGAGGGGGTCCTCGATGAAGAGCGTCTTCGCGAAGTAGACTTGTGGAATGATCAGGCAGAAAAGGCCTCTGCTTGCAAGTCAGCTGCAAATGAATCTGATGGAGCAGGTGCTTGGTGACCAACAACATGCAAAAACACATATACATACATATATATATATATATGTAATATCTATACATATCTATATTTAGACAATATACAAATAGCAGGGCTTTGAATTTGCCCGGTGTTGTTGACATCATTTACATCTTATGGATCAAGCCTAACGGCGCTCCTCAATCGAAAATCATCGTCACTTATCACAAACAGCGGAGGGGCCAAGAGCGTAGGGCCACTCCCCGATGTAGAGCAGGTACGCCACGATGGTCAGTTGCACCGTGTCCTGCAGGGGTCCAGCCCTGAAAGTTGCGCGAAAGCACCCCCTGTCAAAATTTGCATTTGCTTCTGCCCAAGCGGTTGCTTCCCCTGCCAAGGGGTAGGTCAGTTTGAAAACATGTCTCACCCCCTGCCTTGATGGCCGGGGCCATGTACTTGGCAGTGTCAATTCCGAAGACTACTGGGGCAGAGGACAAGCCAAGCTTCTTGTCTCCTGGCGCGGTGCATCTCATATGTCCAAGACCTGATGCACACATCATGTAGATAGCGCAGATAGCTTACATGTCTAAAAAACATTCTGAAACTTGCATGTTCATGTAACACAACAGTAGGTCATCATGTGAATTCGCATTCCTCGTTCCTTCCCAAAAAAAGATATGCGAGTCGCACTCGTCCGAACCCAGAGGTTGACGAGTGACAACACCATACGAATTGGCCTCCCACAAGCAGCGGCAAAGTGGGTCATCCCTGCTCCAAGAGGAAAGCAGTTGCAGTCTAGGAGGCTGTGCGTATTCACCTTTTGGAGACTAAAAAGCGCTTCTCACTGGTTTGCGTTTGAACATCGCTCCGTCTATCGGCATGCTCCAGACATGTCGAAGACGGAACAAACACATGCCAACAACATGATCGACATAATCAACTAACAAAAATCAAATAAATAAATAAATAAAAACAATAAAATAAATAAATAATAAATAAGCCTTAGCAAAGCATGATCACATCGTATAATGCATAGAATATGTGGTATGTGTGTGCAGACACCAAGGGCCACACCGGGCCCGAAGGCGGCAGGAATCCCAGATTAAAGCCACAGAGTGGTTCTTGACCTAAAAAACATCCGCGTGCAGTCCTTCTACGCTCTTAAAGTCGTTCACGATGGCAATGCCCACTGCGGCCACGGAGTACCAAAGCGTCAGAGCGATGATCTCTGGCGTGACCTGGCAAGCCGCTTCACCATGAGTCAAACTGAGTCAAACTGAGCACCCCGTGAAAGTGGATCCAAACTGGGGACACATGTTGCTCATTTTCAACGCGATCGTTTCCACCAAAAGCTCAGCAAGTGAACGCACAAACCCGAGCATATACGGGGTCCGGTTTCCCCTGCAAAAGTTATCAGGAAGCAAGCACAAAAGGGCATCCGTGCCAAAAATGACAGTGTCACTTCTGGGAGCAACGCCCATCCCCCTGCCTCGCCGAAGGTGCACTGCCCTGCAAGCCAGGGCAGGGCGATATAGCTAGAGCCGAGGGCATAACACCCGGTGATCCAGTTCTGCTTCAGCTTCAGCCTTGGCCGAATCAAGCATAGGCAGTGGCGGTTATGTCGCATATGGGGCACCCCTTCCACCCAAGCCATATGTGGCTTGTCCAGCTTGAAGGTACATGCCACAATCCTTGAACTCTTCAACCAATGAGGCATGAAAGGAACGCGTATGGGTCAGGTCGCAAACCTCCTTTCTTCGAGAGGGTGCGATTTAGTTTGCCCAAGCCAACTGCGAGACACTTCACCCTGAAACCCAGGGGAAGGGATATGGCCTCTGGGCAAAGGCCTGGCACACACACATGTGCTAGGGACAGGTTCCCGGTTTCCGAGTGTCTGAGGGCGAGATATTCCGCCTTCCCAATTTGACGAGTGTCACAGCACTCAATGGACCAAGAGGCTTGCAGCTTGTGCACACGCTTTTCTTTTTTTGGGGTCCTTCCCATGCCTCCAGCTGGCTTGCCCCACTAGGAAAAAGGATCACTAGATTCCCACCCAAGGGCTGCAACATTTAAAGTTGGAAAACCGGCTTCTGATACCACAAAGGAAAATGGCAGTTACCCTGAGGTCGGGGCCACTACTCTCCTGCAAACCTGGCCCAAGAAGAGGAGAACCTTCTCACTATGACTGTGGGTGCCACGCAAAAAACAACCATGTTTGGATAATTAAGTTTCCTCTTGCCTCCCGCCCCTCCGCCTTGCGGCAAGGACAAAGAGACAAAGGATGCGATTCGGAGAAAGCGAAGTAGATGTAAGTGCCAAAGCGACGGTGGCGCGGAGTAGATGTAAGCCATGAGCACACCCACCACCGCCACGGCGAAGACGGTGGGAGGCCAGTGGCCCTGCCATACGTCCTAGCGCGAGTTCGAAGTTCTAGGGGAATCAATAACACGAAACCAAAACACGAAGCCAGCAAGAAGCATAGCAGCAAGCATATAACTTATATATAACTTATATGCCATGTTTCAGCTGGGTGGATGCTGTGAAGTCAGCTGCCTTAAGGGCCTGCGATCCCTGGGGGGAACACCTGTGGGTTTTCGTCGCCGCGCCTTAAACAAGTCAAACAAAGACGCGCACATTTGGGCGTCCCTGAAATTTTGCGGTTCGACTTCAACTCACAGGATCTGATCTTGGATGGCATTTCCAACAGAAAGGCTCTGGCCAAGCGTGTCTCTCTCTCTCTCTCTCTCTCCCTCCCTCTCTCCCTCTCTCCCTCGCTCTGTCTCTCTTTCTCTCTGTCTCTGTGTGTCTCCCCTCTCTCTTTTGCAGGTTGGGACTTGTTGCACCTCGCAAAGGGCGTCTTTCAACACACGAACATAAAACACACATACTGGCACTGGTGGGGCTGTATGAAGGAACCACAGCTCGCTTCTCAAAGGATATGGTGGTTTGACTTGCTGTGGGGCCTCAGCCTTCTGCGGGCCGAAGTGTTCCAGGGAATGCCGGTGTTTGCAATACTCATGGCATGGAGCCTTGAACACCTCCTGGTCTTGTCTTCTTTGCCTTCTCAAGCATTTGTTCAATCTTCTTTGCTGCTTGTTTCAAGCTTTCAATCATTGGACACAAGGATTCGGCGAAAGCGTCTTCAACACGATCCTTGCTTGTGATGTGGCGTGGATCTCGATCAATCTTCTGCTCACCGCGAGAAACCTGATCATTCCAGCCGTACCTTCCCCATTCTTGACCTCTTCCAAAAGCCAAGGCCCTGGGAACATCAACCCGCAAAAAATCCATTTCACGCCTCCCTCACCCGCGGCCCTCCCTCCCGCTCCCTCCCCGGTCCAGTGCCAGGGCCATGGCAAGACCTACGCCGCCCAGGACGTAGATCTGCTGCCAAACCTCCTCCTGAAACCGTAGCCGAGCCAAGCGGAGGCATCCGAGTATCTGGGTGTGGGTCAAAACTAGGCCACCCGGGGACCGCAGATTTTTGTCTTTTGGTTCCATTTACCAGCGTTCCATTTTGGGTACCTATTCTTGACCCACAGACATCGAAGTTGGCTTCCAACTCAAGAACAGGCTCCACGGTTCAGCTGGTCTTTTCACCGGTTCTGTGACCAAATGAGAAATAACATCTGGGTGCATGAGAGAACCGGGCAGGTTGCGTTCTGTAGAACATCTCCTCCGTGATGCGTCCCGAGGGGATGGGACGGTAGGGTTCGTTGATGGCATCCAGGTCTTTGTCGTACCAATCGTTCAGCGTCTGCGTGTAGCCGACCAACACCGGCCCGGACAAAAGAACGCAGGTCAACAACTTGGCGTAGTCCGCTCCAGTCGCCTGGCCATTCGACAACACATATGAGTTTGTCATCTCAAAATTTGGGACCCCGAATTCAGTGGTTGATTTTCGTCTGATTTTCCTACGCACTCCAGAAAGGAACAGGGTACTTCAACCCACAAGATGCACCCGTCTGGTGGCTTCTTGCGCACGGCACTTAAAAAAAAAACACCAGCCAAAAAAAGTCGAAAGTTCCAGAAACAAATCAAGGCGCCCCGTTTCCGGCTTTCGCCAAGAGAGTGACACCCAGAAGGGCGGAAAGGAGGCGCGATCTTCACTTGGGCGGAGGTTTGTGTGCGTGTGTTTTTTGTTGAAGGAAAGGGGTCGCTTCATCCCGACAAGTATCCCGCTCTCTTGGAAGCCATGGAGGTCGGTTTCCCCCTCCTCCAGTCAGCGAAAAAGTGACCGGAGCCCCGTGAAAGAAGCAGATATCACAGAGGGAAGAACCCTAACGCAAAGGGGGAACACAATTACATAGTCTGGGTAGCCCAAAACGGTTCTGTTCCTAGATTTCTGCTAGACTTGCCAAGCTGCAGCAGTGCAGTGCCGAAAAGCAGTAGGGAAATTACTATAATTCCCAGTTGCGAAAGAAGAAACCCCCAAACAAAGGACCTTCATCATGGGTGAGGTTGCCCTGCCCCCAAGTGAGGTCGCGATGGTTTGCCTAAAAGATATCCCCCGAGCACCCCACCAGCCTGTCCCCAGTCGAAGTTGCCGCTGGCGCACACGCCTGCGATGACGCCGAAGATCAGCGGAGGCCACGTGACGGGCTTGCAAAGCTGCAGCCGAATCCTTGCTCGGGGACGGGGCTTCATGGGAGGTGTGGGCTGAAACACACAGCTACTGGTTCAGAAGATGCATCTGTGTACCTTCCTTTTGATAAACGTGGAACGCCAAACAGCCAACCCAGTTGGTGTTTAGACATCTAATGTGCATAGAACCTCAAAACCGATCCATTTCTAGGAACGTAGTTTCTTTCGGGATCGGGCCTGTTTGAGGGTTTATAAGTTGAGTTGCAGAGGGTATCTCTGACTTCCCCTCCCCCAACCAGTTGTTTGTGCTCGTCCACGTGTGTTTCAGGGTTGCAGTTTCAACCGGCCCCGCCAATGCTCCCAAGAGGATGTACAACTCAATGCAGCCAGCATGGCTGGTGGCTCAATACACAGCAATGCTTTTTCAAAGGCCATCAACACCCACAGCTGGATCGCTTTCCAATTTTCCCCTTTTAAAGCCAACTCAAAAACTGGCTCCTCATTTCAAAGACAATCAACATGGCCTCGATCCCCTCAAGGGGACTAATACAAACAGCTGCTGCACGCGACAAAAAAGCCCCCGCCCTCAGTGACTCACCGAGGCACTTCCACAGCGGCGTGTCATCCGTCTCGCCCGCGCCCTTGCAGGAAAACGGCCAACCCCGTGCTACCATGGCTTTTCAAAGCCATGTTGAACTCACTTCTTGAGTGGATGGGCCAGCAAACCTCCAAACTTACTATGTACCACCTAAATGGTCTTCCCGAAAAGTTGAAAGCTCAGGAACTCAGGAAGCTTTTCAACCCTCGGTTTTTGCTTTCTCTCGGACCAGTTGCTTGCACATGCCTTGCCTTCATGCCCAAGAGCTGCTGCAGCGCTCCCTTCTCCTCCGCGCGCCGCGCGGTGCGTGCGCGCCGGGCCGCGTTGGCTGCGAGGAGGGAGGCCGCCGCGACGGCCTTGGAGCTGACCGACAAAGGGCTGGATCCAAGGGCTTTTGCATTACACCCTGGGAATACACCCACTGGGTATTAACCTCATTTAGGCACATTTCCGGATCAAACCGTGTTATTTTGAGTCATTCTGGATCATTTCCCAAGGGTGTAATTGTAATACAAAAATCCTCAGAACAATGGGCTGGACATCATTGGCATGGGGATACTGTGAGCGCGCGATTAGTAAACCCCTCCCGACCAAACCTTGTCGACCTTGAAGGGGGGAGAGGAAGGTTAGTAATTAATCGGATTTACGTCCGGCCAACATGCGAATTCTGAGCAGCCTACCCCATTCAAAGGCCCTTTGTGGTACACCCTGGGGTCATACCGCTCCGTCATCGAGCACTGAACTCGGCGCCATTGAGCCTCCTCTTTCAATTTCCTTCTGGGAAAATCACATCAGGCCCTTTGACGTTCAGGTTCAATCAACGAGACCCATGCGGCTCAGACACCGCGCCGGCCAGCTGCGATCTGCCCGTCTCTGGCCCGGCGCTTGCCACGTGGCTCACCGGCGCCACCGCCCGTGCCGGCGCAGTACGCGGCGCTGAAGTGACAGCAACGAACCTGAGCGGTGACGCGGTTGTCTTTCTAGGGACGAAAACAACGCCCTCCCCCAACTTCAATCAAAGGCTCCTGGAACCTTCTCTGCAGAAAGGCTCTGAATACTTTTGTGGGGTAGCAAGGGTCCGAATGTCTCTCCTGAAGGTCAACCATGTCATTCACTCAGCGGCCTCAATGGCTCCCCAGAACGGCTGGGGAAGAGGAGGGCAAGGGAAGACCCCCCCATGGCTAGTGATCCCACATGTTTGGTGGTTTTCTTAAACATCTTCCTTGGGCCAAGTACTGTTGAGAAGCACCCCGTAGCGCTGGCTCGCTGACGGGTTGTGCCACTATGAAAATGCCTATTTCATGGCAAAACTGCCGATGTCAAGACAAGTGCACACAGTTGCTTTTTGTCGGACGGTGCAACGGCTTGTGTCTCTCTGACTCATGGCATCCTGAAATCATCGAGGCGCGCAGGAGCGCAGGAGACAGCTGCGCCCCCCAGCAGCAGCAGCGGCGCTGCCGACCTCCGACCACAAAACGTGTTTGGTTCGTCTATGGCTATGGGCTGCGTTGGTTCGGCAAATGTTTTTTGGAGAGATCTGTAAGACATGCTCCTAACAAGAGTTGCGGACTCTAAAAAGGCTCTTGGGGAGCTATCCCTGCTTAAGCAATTCAATAAGCCAAAGATAAGAATTTAGTAGGTGACAGCCTTGGAGGTACACGAAAAAGGGCCACTGTGGCAGGATTGTCTTGCGTCATGGACCTTTGTGATCGCTTGTGGCACAAGGCTGGCCGTACAGGGAGAGTTGCTTTCGCATGGACGTCCAGGCGTCCGAACTCGCACCAAATCGATTTTGACGGATAGGCCTCCCAGCTCAGCTACTAGGTTCTCTGATTGCAAGCCCGGACCTTTGCCAAGCTGGTCCTCTTGCCACCTTTTCGGAGACAACTTTGGGCATCCTTCCAAGAGGAAGCCAAAACCGCTTTGAGAGATTCCAAAACTGTCCCATAAGGGCCTTAAATTCTTGGTGGCTAGCGCCACTACACACTTTGTAACTTTTTGTCTGCTTGGCGCGAAAGCCACATTTCCCCCAAAAATGACGGTTAGAGATACAAAAGAACAGCCAAGACAAGGTGCCCAACAAGGAGCACCCTTTCCAAACATTCTCAAAGTCCGCACGGCCTTCGCATCCTTCGCTCTTGGGCAGCCATTGCAAGAGCCTATGCCTGAGCCGAAGTGGCTAAATTGCCTCGGCCGCCGCTTCCCCACACAGCTCCGGAACCCGTCCCAAATGGCTCGGTCTTGAAACCTCGTTTGGGTTTTGAAGGGACAGCCTTCGAGAGAAGGGGCATTCCGGTCTCCAGGCTGGAACATAGTCCAAGGACTAGTCAGGTCCAGGCAACTGGAATCCTAGGCGCTTTTGGTCCGGAGTGTCGGCCAGTGAGCCCGTTTTCGGCTTCCGTACCTGTTCAGCCCATTTGGGTTCCCCTCCCATCACCAAGCGAAAGCTGGCTTCTGTCCGGCGTGGTTGGAAGCCTCCTGAGTTTGGAGTGCGTGTGTGGAGTGGGGAGACCACACCCAATACCTTAAGAAAACCCGCACAAGACCCACACGAAACCCAGAGTCATCAAACATATATCAACCCACATCAATAAAATACCAGTCACCTAAATGCAACATACTTCACCAGGCTCCATCTTTCTACCCTTCTGGTTTGACGCGTTAGCATTGTTCGGAGCACCCCTGTTTAACCTACCCCCGCAAGCCGCTTAGAACTTCAACACGGCCCCGCGGATTCCATGCCCGGCTCACTGAGACTTCGGGCATATGTGGCACCCCCGTATTTCAGCTCATTCATGGTGTAAAAGCCGATGACCTGGCAAACACCAGCTCATGGCAATGAAAACAAAAGCAAATAAGCAAAGCGACGAAACCATGCATGAAAGGAGGAGAAGAAACGCAATGCACACAATAAGAACAACCAGCATCGATACCAAGAGTAAAACAGAAAACACAAACATACAAGAAACGCACAGCCAAACAACCATCCAAGCAGTCAAAAACAAACAGTCAAACAAGGAAACAACAAAACAACCGGTCAAATCAGCAAGGGAAGAGAATCATTAACAAAACACACACACAAGACAAAACAAGTCATCACTCAAACATTCAAACAAACCAACCAACCAGCCAAGCAAACACAAACAGACAAGCAAACGAGCGAGCGAGCGAGCACACACACACAAACATTCAACAAACACACACACACACAGCCAACGCAAAAAGAAGCAACAACACAACAAACACAACAAACAAACAACACATACAAAACACGCGCACACAACAAACCAAACAGAGAACACACATCACACACACAACAACCACACAAAACCAACACCCACACACCAGCGACAAACAAAACAAACAAACAAACAAACACACACAAACAAACAAATACACACACAAACACACAGAAACAACCACAAAAACAAACAAACAAACAAACAAACAAACAAACAAACAACAAATCAAACAAACACACGCATAAACAATCAAACAAACACACGAACAAACACACAAGCACACAATCAAACAACCAACCAATCCAACAAACAAAGCAAAAACAAACAAACAACCAAACAAAACAACAAACAAACAAACAAACAAACACACAATAAACAATCAAACAATCAACCGACCAACCAAACAAAGAAA
>CAUJNA010003483.1:1256434-1359130 GCA_963377175.1 Effrenium voratum
CAAGGCCAAGTGAGTCCAGATCAGGTGAAGGGCGGTTTGTTGAACAAGAAGCTTACACCCCTACTTATATACTAACAGTAGTGTAGTTTACAAACACCAACATGAGCCGGTCACACCAGGGGGCACTCCTGCCAAATTCATGGCATCTGAATCGTACCCGCGAGGTACGCCAAATTTGCGCCACATGCGCCTCTTATATAGTCTGTGGCTGTGTTGTACTGCGACCTCCTTCAAAGGCCCGCTATTTTGCAAGGTGATGCCTCTGGCGGGGCACGGACATGTGGCTTCCCAGGATTCCCTAAAAGCGTAAAAACCATACAAGCATGAGACACAGCAACACATGTGGCTGCCGCAAAGGACTTGGGGAAACTAGTGGGTCGTGTGGGATACTTAGTGAATCGACTATATCCCTCCCTCTTTCAATAATGGAGGCCAATTTCAGAAAGCTTCTCACGGGTTGAGGTTGGGGCCTGGGCGGGTCCTCCCTCAGCCTCTGACCCCTCAACATGTCATTCTTTGACTATGGTTCATATTCGGCGATCCACTAACAATGGCGTCAAAGAGGCAGTGGATCAGTGACCCTGGAGATGACCATGCTTGGCCTCCCAGGCTATGTGCCAGGAGGATCAAAATCTGGGCTCCCGCGCTTGATCGACAAGTCGTTGGAGTCCTCGCAGCCGTTCAAGAGGATCAGCAGCCACACCAAGGTGAGCACCGGCAACCCCCAAGAGACCTCAGGCGAAAGCGTTGCGCCCCTTGCAAAAAAGTACATACTTGTTCCGAACCCCATAAGCAAATTCACAGGGGAGCCCAAAAGAGATTCAACAGCAGAAAGGTGTCATTGAAGCCAGGTTTGTGGGTTGCAGGCCAATTTTCAGGCAACACACAGCAAATCTTCCATCATCTTCTGACTCATCCACCCCCGCAATGAGGAACATGTAGGGTCACTTCGTTCAGAAAGCGTTTGCAACATTGCAAGTAAACTCACAAAAGTTCCCAACAAAATCAACTTTGGAACCACGTATCTAAGTTCTCCACTCGCAATACTTAGGGACCTGCTCGGTTGCCACAGGGATCCTTGAGGGCCTCCTTAGGAAGAGGTCGCGTACCCACAGTGAGTTTAACAAAGCCTGCCCGCAATGGGGTCCTAATGTCTTTGTCCGACCGGAGCTCCTGACTGACCACTGCGACAGGTAGTGGCCCATGTGCGCGTAGTAAAACCTGGCAGCCCCCCGTGCCCGCCGCCCGCACGAAACGTGCCTTGGGGCCCTTTGACAGCCTCATGAAGGTCAAGGCTTGCCAGGCCCTCTTTCGTGGCCTGACCCTAGGTTTTGAATCCCCCAACAGACAAGAAACTCGCTTGAAGCCCAGAACGCAATGCCTGGAAAACGGCGAGATTGTGAAAGATACCTTTTTCCGAGACCCGAACTCTGCCGACAAAGCCATCGCCAGAATGAGTTTGTCGCCAAAATGAAGAACACCACAGAAAGAGTCCCGTTTTCCCTTTGATTTCCGCACAACACAACGCCCCGAAAAGGAATGGTCGAGTCCCATTTCGGACGTTTTGCAGCACGTGAAAAGCCGACGCTTTTCCGACGCAGGCCAGGGCTGCGAGAGGAACTCCGGCAGCGGGAGGAGGTTGCCGAGGCGGAGGCACTGTCGTGTAATCCTCGGAGAGGCAGATATTGTATCCCCCCCATGATGTTCGAAAAAATGATGATTCAAGTAGGGGTGCAAAGATTCAAGAAAGGCTGCGATAGAAAATAAAAACCAGCGGCGGGTGGGGGTTGGGGTATGATGTCTACTTCGAACAAGTCATGCATACCAGAAAATATAAATTTAAAGAGCACTTGCCGGAGAGGAACTGGTGATGCTGAGGATGCGGGAAGCCAAAGCAAAAAACCAACTGGGAATGCAGAGGATGCGAAAGCCAAAGCCAAAAAGCCACCAAAAGCCGCATACCCCAACAAGAAGCCGTAAAGCCAAGAAGCCGAGAAGCCAAAAAGCCAAGAAGCCGAGAAGCCAAGAAGCCAAGAAGCCAACCAGCCAAAAGCGAAACATATTCCCAACAAAAGACGAACAAAATCGTAAACATGCCACTCCTATTAAAGTCTGAGGCTCTGAGATACCTTCCACTGCCCCCAAACCACCACCCCCAAGGGAAATCAAGGTCTCTACCCTTTACATGGTGGTTTTATATTAAAAGTTTTATAGTGAGAATCAAGGGGATTCTTCAGCATACCCGACAACAGTGGTTGTGTTGTCCTCCAAGAACCCTGCAATATTCCAAATATCCTTAGAATCGCAGACCTCCTGCGAGCTCAATAGTTTTGCGTCTCTGCCTCACGATCTTGAGCCAAATGGCAATGCGTGTGTAAACTACAGCAATTTGCACCTGCGGTTGTATCACTATTCACACCCCCCACACTGTGTGCTCCATTTCTGGAACACCAGTGCAGAGGCATTGACATTTGTGGCAGAAATTCTCCTTTCCGCAACCGCCTGGCGTGTTCCAACAGCATGCCGGCTCTCCCTCATTTATACTTTGTTTTGACTCACAATTCTCGGGTCGTGAGACATTCCAAGACTGTGAGACAGCAGTGCACAAATTCCAGCAGCATTTGGACATACTATGATTTGACAGAGGCGGTTCTGCATAAACACCCGTTTTCATATTTTGGGTCCAAACGGGCTTAAAACCCCGGACAACCCCCCGGACAAACCCCCGGACAACCCGGACAGCTTTGAGGGCACAAAATCGGCGGGACAACTCCCCGGACAAACCCCCAGACAACCCTCCGGACAGCTTTGAGGGCCCAAAAGCCCGGGACAAACCCCCGGACAAACTTTGAGGTCCCAAAAACCCGGGACAAACCCCCGGACAAGTCTTTGGACAGGTTTGGAACACGCCAAAACCACTCGGAAACCACTCGGAAACCGCTCGGAAACCACTCGGAAACCACTCGGAAACCACTCGGAACTCGTTCAAAATCACTCGAAAACCACTCGGAGGGAAGTATTCTCGCAGGCGGGGGGTTTGCAGCAGAAATCTCGGCAAAGTGCGCGGACAACCCTCTGGACAACCCTCCGGACAACTTGCCGGACAATTGTTTGTCCAGCAGTTTGTCCCGCACTTTGTCCGGCACTTTGTCCCGCGTATCGAGGGGGGTGTTTATGCAGAAGGGCATTCGTCAAATTATGATCATAGGAGCAAAGGAGCGCTGGGTACTAGCGTTCCGATAGACGGTATGGCTTTCCCCGAAAATGTGCCCAATGCTCGGCATGAGTATTGTCGTAAATAACACCCGAAAAGAATGGGTGTCACCGTGCAGTCATCCATGTAGAATGACAAAATACCATTGGCGGCCCCAGCGTGTCAAAACACGACGTCACCGGCACTGCCTAACGTCGGTGCGGAAGAGTGGCGCATCAGCTCTTCGCCCGCTCAATGTCGAAGGATCCGGCCGGTCCAACTCCCCAGCAGCGTGCCATATGCGAAGGTTGTGCATACCAAGCAAGGGTCCCCCATGCCCTGTCCAATGTCTGTCCGAATATCCGCTTGGAAATTGCAATAGGAAGCTGAATATGCAATATCATTAGACTCTCGGGCCGGCATTCCCCCGCGCAACCGCACCAGGTGATTGTAGGATGGTACATGGACGGAAGGCCTTCCCCTTGATCCTTTCCTTTGCCCTTCCGATTGTGTTTGCCCTTGTTGCCCTTGCCCTTGCTTTTGCCTGCTGATCCGGAAGAGGGCTCAGCGTTTCGGTCGGCTGGGCTTATTGGCCTGGCGTTTTCACGTCTTTTTCCGTTCTGCTGAAAGGGTCTAATCACCCATTAGCTTCAGCCCATCCCTTTTTCTGATTGTCCTTCCTTTTCTGCTTCGTTCCATAGTTGGGCTGCATTCTTGCCTCCCCGTCAGCCAGCGGGATTCGGGTTTGGATGGCAACGCCCTGCTCCTTCAACCTGCTGTAGTTGCTCCTCAACCCAGTCTTGTTTCCTCTGCTGCATTTCCTCCCCGTCGTCCACCTCACGATCAGGTCCCCAATTTCGATTGATGGCGTTGAGGTTCTTCCCGTGGCCAAGTGACCAGAAGTGGCCTCGACCAGCGGGTCAACGCTTCTCGCCCTCCTCTTGGCTCCATGAACCCCACTTCCGGACAGGCCGACATACGGTTCTTGCCCCTCAGTGGCAAATTCGCCCGCCTCATCGTTGTCGTCCTGGTAGGCATTGCTGGATTTGCCGTACTCCTTGTGTGATTTGGGCTGATTGCGTAGCTCTTCGCCGTCTCTTTCGTCCTTGGCCTTCTCGGCGGCCTCCTTTGCAATCCTCCTGCGTTCATCAACATCCACCTCTTCCGCTGCCTCCTGGGCAGACATGTTCTGCCCTCCGGGGCAGGGAAGTGAATGGCTCCATCAGGCAGTAGTTGAATGCACTCGGAGTACTGTGCAAGCAGGAGGGACAAGTCCCTCAGCCGTACCACCGCTCCCCTGACGCCTCGTTGACCTTTTGCCACCTTCCTCCGTGTCTCTCTCCCCGATTGCGCAGGCTACCGCCTGTTGCACCTCATGGATCTCCTTGAACT
Source organism: Effrenium voratum (assembly GCA_963377175.1). Lineage (NCBI taxonomy): Eukaryota > Dinophyceae > Suessiales > Symbiodiniaceae > Effrenium > Effrenium voratum. The sequence goes on from CAUJNA010003483.1 coordinate 1,261,020, forward strand.
TGGCTTCCCTGCATTCTGGAGATTCCGCAAAGAGGGTCACCGCGTCCGTCAATCTCTGCACTCCCGCGGGTGTCCTCCGAGAACCGGCGCACGCCAACGGTACTTCCCAGACGAAGGAAGGTAGCATCACGGCTTCAAGGTCGCGAACTTGGCGGTAGCCAGGTCTGGCACACCGCACGCCCATCACTTCCTTGAACGGAACTTTGGTGTTGGTGACGGTCGCGCCAGTCTGAGTTGCACATGCTCCATATGCAATCAGAGCTTTGATTGGTACAAATAGTATCAGGACATACGCCTGTCCTCGGAATTGCTTGGCTGCCAAAACGCTCCTGGAGTCCTGGGGCGCTTAGATACTGAAGAAGTTCTCGATACGCCCGTCCAGGTTGATGGTCTTGAGGCCATTGCATCCTCCAGTTCGCCAACGTTGATGACGTAGTAGCATCCCTTGGCCTAGTCTGCAAAGCCCTCATCAATCGGCCATAGGTGCTTTGCAGCGTTCTGGTAAATGAACGGAGGGCGGTTGAAGGGTTGCGCAGACCGCAAGTGGAGCGTACAGCCCATAACATGATACGAAAATCCAATCAAGCTCCGCTTTGTTCAGCTCGTTTTCATCCTCGTATCTGGTGCACGAGGCTGCATGAAGATAGGGATTCTCTCGCCAGTAGAGCCAGACTCTTAACCGTTTGTCACCTTCAGTCACGATTCTCTTAATCTGTTCGAGGTCGTCAAGGACATTTGTATCGGAACCCAGTATTCTCCTTGTTAAGATTCTGTCAAACTCCGGAAGGCTCAAGATTACTTTCGCGTCGTTAACCTTGGCCTTCTGCGATAGCTTACGCCATGCTTTCGGATCATCACATTCCCATTTCTCGACAGGTTTGCGCGTCCAATCACCCGTGCCCAATTTGTCATCAATGATGCGACGGCGAAAACCAACTTCGTCACAGATGTTTCTCTCTTGAGCACTATCAATCTCCTGAATGTTCCTAAGGACCGTTCTGCGCAGCTTCTTGGCATCCTTGGCACTTTCTCTGGCTGCGACCGCATCTTTGCTCTTTGGATTTCTTGGCTTTGTCTTTCATCTTCTCAGTTTTTTTTCAGCCTTTATGATGCGTCTCTCCAGTCCTTCTTTGAACTTCAACGGCTGCGTATTCCCACATCATCCTGTTGACATGGACATGCGCCCGTCTATCCCAACTTCGTAGGGAGTCCCATTGACGTCCAGCTTGATTTCTTCCCCTGTCATTGACGTGTATGACACCATCGCCAGCTTTACCCTCACTGGCATGTTCACATTCTTCTGGAGGTCCGCATCCGCGAATCGGAACCTCAGCACCGCCCTTGACCACCGTGCTGTAGAAATCTTCACCCTTCTTTGGATCGATGCTTATGCATTAACTCTTCTGCAGTCTCACTGTTCACAGTTGTACGGCCAACCACATCTTCCCATTTGGGCCCCCCTTTCGCATTTGCTGTCTGAAACACAATTGCTTTCTCGTCTCTCCGGCTCCAGCTGCGGTAACCCGGCTCGAGACCAGCGGGCATCGGGCTATCCCCTTTTGCCCCTTTGTGCAACGTTTTCTTACGCTCTGGGGTTTTCTTGTCCGGTGTGGCGGTCGGCTTAGTACTCTTCACATCTTCTTCAACGGCTGCATCAACATCTCCAACCGTGTCGTCAGTACCAAACCTTTCCTTCACTTCCTTCGACCGATCCTGCACGCTACCTCCTCCACTGTTTGCCTCCAGGGTCGTCATTGCCCCCATCTCCATGGTCGTCGTCACCCCCAGAGATATCTTGCAATGCCTCTCGAGTCTCCTTTTCCCAAAGCTTCAAGATCTCCAGTCACCCTTTCAAAGGTGCTGTTTAGCGGAAAGGCGAGTGGGGAAACCATCACAACCGTATCCACTATATGGGGCCTACGCAAGCTCATTTGCACCCATGGTCAGCTCGGCATCAAGGAACTTTTCAAGGAGGTAACCCAGCAGCCAGCAAACATGCGCTGACCTGATCGATCACCTAAAGATTGTTCCGCTGGGCCTGCCGGGAAGCGAATGATCGAACGCGTATGATTGCCATATGCAACCCGAACCTTTCGTCTTCCCATGAACTGTCAGGCATCTGACAACCTCTTCCGTGGAATCGTCCGAAAATCAAACGTCACAAGGTCCCCCCATTTCTTGAGCTTCTGCTTGAATGCCCCGTCTTCGCATCTTCGCTCTGACACACGCATCGCAATAGGGGTTGGCGAGCCTAACCATGTGTTCCAATGTGTTTGCCTCGTGTTTGAGCATTCCTTTCTTCCTCTTCACACCCCTACCAGCTTCAACATCGATCTCAACTTCATCCTCATCAATTCCTCCGCCTTCATCCCTGTCGTCAGCATCATCCTCATCTTCCTCACCGGGTTCCTCCGCCGGTGCCGTGAACAGAGTTTCGTCTGGAGCTGTAGACAAGTCACCAGGCAGCTCCTACGTTCGACTCGCGAGGAAATCCAAGACATCCTTGACTCGAAGGCGAATCACCGATTTCTGATCATCGAACATCACAGCTGATGTCATACCCATAATCGTCACATCTCTTCCCGATGGACAAGACTGACTCCTCCATAACAAACGGAGATATCGTATCTTTGATCTCGTCGATAACCAGATCAACCTTCTGATCAGTCTCGGTGACTCCATTTGCTGTCATGAAGGTCATGGCCACCGAGCTCATTCTCGGACTAAGACCAAGTTTGTTTGCCACCGTCACTCCGATCAGGTCATCCGGTGTCCATGAGCCATTTCATTTTTCGTGGCTTCCCAGACTTATCGCATGTTGGATTTCTGTCAGGGTTTCAAAGTCGCCGATAACAGGACCGTCCCCTTTCTTCCTAGCTCTATCCACATAACCGACTTTCTCATGATCATCACCCACGAGAACAATCTCCATCAGTCATCGGACAAGGGTGCTATGACCGAAGTGTGTGAATTGCGGCATGGTTCTCCCATAACTCGCCAGCCTTCGCAGCCCTGATCGCAGCGATGATGCTCTCCTGATATTGGTCCTCTTTGGCGTACTCAGTGGTCACACCCGTCTTTCCATGATCGTCGCAACGATATCTCTCAGGAAACTCTTGGTTGCGTACATCGCCGCCATTGTATTCAACCCAATCCTGAAACTTCACACCTCTCGTACGCTTTTCCCCTTTCTTGGGAAAATACAGCTTAGCGTGCTTAGCTTTCGGAGTTGCCGGTGCGCATTCGGTCTCAGCATCACTGTCCACTATGTCCTTTAACCTTCTTCGTCTAGTCGGGTCCCGCATCACTCTCGTTTTCGGAATCCTTTTCCGCCGGAGCTGAGTTCTTCGGATGTTTGAACTTACAGTCCTCCCTTTTTGCACGCACCCCTCTTCCGGAACAGGCAAATGCCGTCATTCTTGGGGCGCTTTCCTGCTGGAGAATTTGTGCGCTTCGGACTCTGTTCATTTTTCTGTCTTCCGTTCCTGGGTATAAGTACTCTTGTCATGGCTGTACCTGCATTCAGCTCCCTTCATGCGTTTCCCACGATGGAAATGGAATTGACACAGAAAGTTCTTCGTTCCACCAGGAGACGTACTCAAAGGAGACCTCCCCCGAGGCTCAGCTTTCGCCTTCGGTTTCTTCTTGTCCGGAAGTACCGGTGCCGAATCCTTGGCGTCCGGCGTAGTCTTCGGTTTAGGCTTTGCCCTTTCCTTGGGAGAGGGAAGTGCGTGGCCCAACCTGGGATCCTTGAGCGACTTCTCCTTACTTTCCCAGTTCTTCTTTTCCTTGGTGGCTTTGGCCCGACGCTCAATCATGCTAAGCAGGTACTTGTGCGCCTTTGCGGGGTCATCCCGACCCATGTGTTCTTACAGCTTTAGATGCAATTCCAAATCCTTGGAGTTCCCTTTGGGCTTTCAGTACAGTGTGTCCCTCTCCACTTCTTGCGGAACGGACTCGGGCTTAATTTCCGCAATGATGTCCAACCACCGCTGCTTGAAATCACCTATTTTCTTATCACCCGGATTCGTCAACTTATACAAGTGTTCCACTCCAAAACCAAGATCGAGCCTGTCGTAAGTCCGGAAACTTCAAGCACCATGAAAATCATTTGCCTCCCTTTATTTCTCTTGCCCACTTTGATCAGCAATTAGCTGCTGAACCTCAAGCGCGACTTCGCTTGCCTGATCTCCAACGGATTTGATCATTTTATCCACGCTTATTACCAACTTGCTGCCAACGCCGGCAAATCTTGAACCTCCACTGTCGGACAAGCTCTTGACGCTGGCATCTAAAGGATTCGGCAAGGGTCGCCACAACCTGCAAGGACATTTGACAACAGCTTTCCTTTCCAAGTGTGCAATTGATCGATCTTTGGCCATGAAGGCGCACTGATCGTCCCCGCCTCTTTCCTTGATACTTTCACCGGAAGAAGTAGCAGGTTTGGCAGGAGATGTAGACCCCTTAGAGATGCGCTCCTGGATCGTGGCCGATCTGTGTTGGTGGCGTTGTCATGTCCCCAAACTTGAGTCGGGTACAAGTACTCCGCAGCTGTTCCATCTCTTCATCCCTAGTCTGAGCTATTGATTTGGCCTTCCGAGCCTTGATCAATGAGTCTCTGGCCAAACCCAGACTTCAGACTCCCTTTCCATGTGGGCTGTCTTTGAACTGTTGCATTGACTTGTGCTGGCTCTGAAGGGAAGCGTACTGCTTCTGAGCCATGTTCTCCATCCAGCTCATGCTCTTCTTCATCAATTCGGCTTGTTCCTCGGCCGCCAGAAGAGACCGGCCAAGCCGTGACTCTTCCTCTCAGCTTCGGCTGCCTCATTTCTCAGAAACAGCTGCCTCTTCATTACTCAATTGGCCTGTTAGCCGTTCTGTTTCCAGTTGGCTCTGCTCTCGACATCGTTCAGCTTCATCATAGCCTCGCTGGCAATTTGTAGCCTCACATCGTCAGCCCTTTGATCGGCTAACTTCTCGGCGGACTTCATCCGCTCTTCCTTGGATTGAGTTTCGGACAACTGCTGCACTTGATTCCTCAACGTCTGAATCTGTCCAGGTTTCTGCGCCCCTCATCTTAGCCGGCATAGCTGTTGCTTCGCGCCTCATTGTTTCACGAAGCTGCTCGTTCTCTTGGTCCAGTCTGGCTCGGATTCCCTTGCCAAGATTGACCTGAGATCTGTATTCATTAGTGGCGTCACTCGCTTGCCGCAATGATATTGAGATTTCACTGTTCTCTGCCCGCAGTTGTTGAGCTTCATTGTTGATGTCGTAGACCATGGCATCCAGCTCGTTGAGCCTGTTCTCCTTGACCTTCAACTGTTCTGTCGTCAGGTTGTATTCATCTTTCATCCGCCCATAACCGAATGTAACCTGAGACTCAAGGGTGTGATCCCTTCTCTCTGGTTCCAAGAGATCCAAGGCTCTGGATAGAAGATTCCATCGAGGCGCATTCGGCCTGCTCTCATCATGCCGCTCCGCAGCCTCACTCATCTGCACTTCTGTCTTCCATTGTAGTTTTCGTAGTTCACCATCGAGTTGTTGAACCGCACTTCTGGGGTCGCTCGGCGAACCCCTTGGAGAAGAAGACTTTGCTCCTCTTCGAGATTTACTTGTGCCCGCTGATCATCTTCATCTGACGGTGCTCTCGATCGGGAGGAAACCCTTGCTCCTCCTGATTCACGCCTGCATCACCTTGCTGGCTTGTTGCCGCACGCCCAACGCTTATTCCGGTGTTCCTTGAGATGACACTCCGGCAGCCGGCGCCGCAAATGTAACCGAATATTTTCCATCGGACATTGTCACGTAAGCAGCGCGCCACTTGGCGATAATATGGTTGAGTCAATATGAAGCTTCGGCACAAGACCTTTTGCTTCGAATCAACCTTTGTCTCACAGCACGTGGGACAAACCCTTCGGCTGATAACCTGAGAATCGGGGGATTTTTCAGTATACCCGGCAACAGTGGTTGCGTTGTCCTCCAAGAACCCTTAGAATCGCAGACCTCCTGCGAGCTCAATTGTTTTGCGTCTCTGCCTCACAATGACGATTGTGAGACGGATCCTGAGCCAAATGGCAATGCGTGTGTGTGTGTGTGTAAACTACAGCAATTCGCACCTGCGGTTATATTATATTTCCGTTGGGGTAGTGGTACAGTCTTAGAGAGCCTAGGCCTAGGCAAACTAGATGGAGCCCAACAGGTCAATGATGGCTTTAAGGTATGTCACATGTGCACTTGTGACTGGAGCACTATGTGGTTGGCATATGGCCTGTCCCAAGTCCCAGCCTGTCTGGATCCGCCAAAAGGAACTACACAATTTGGTGAGCCCAAGATTCCATGGGGGGTTCTCAAACATGGGTACCCGTTTTGGGCCATGGTTTATGTGGGGCCCGCCAAAAAGCAAGAAGTCCAACAAGGGGTCCATATGTTTGGAACCCCACCGATCACCCAAGCCCTTTGTGAGGCTCCGGCAGCTGTTCTCCGGCGCCGGAGGAGAGCTTGGAAAAGAAGGCGAGCACCTGAGCCAGTGAGCCCACCCTCACATTCGGTGGGCTGGGGTCAGTAAATGCCAGAATTCCCTTTATGGTAATTCTAAGTAGGATGACTAGGCAAAATTCTGGGACTTGTGCCATCTACTGTCGCCCAATTGTGCCCGACCAGTGCGACTTCCACTTCAATTGATGGCCTGCGCCAGTATTCATGGGGGTTCATCCATCCCAAGTGCAGGATTTCGTCCAGCCACGGAATTGCAACCAAACACAAATAGGAAATAGACTGCCCAACATCGATACTTAACCATCAACCAGCAAAACAAACATGAAACGGTCCACACAAAACAGATGCCCGCCGCACATGCTACGCAGTCAAGGACACGAAAATTAACCCCCCAAGCCGGCGGGCCTTGCTTTCCTACACTCTGAACACCGCCAAAGAAAAGCCATTTCGGGGGGGCTTTTTGGCGCAAAGTTTCTCATACGAAGAGTTCAATATAGTCGTCTGAAAAAGGACGTACACCCCTCCTCCCCCGGAGATGACAATGTAGAAAGACCAAAGCGAGGTTCTGCCCTTGTGATTTGATCATTGTCTTTTTTTGGCTCGGAGCATGGTGTTCCATCACTTGAAAACTGCAAGATCAAACACATTCCCTCCTTGACAGCCCTGAGCCCCAGCTGTACACCGGCAACGACCGAAACTCGAAACGTCGTTGGAATTGGTGTTGGCTGCCCTGTCATGCCCATATTCACACACACAACAGTCCAGCATTGGCTTGATTCCAAAAGTGCCCTTTGAACAGGGTGCTTGCCCTTTTTCCCCTGATGCTGTGGGCCGCTTCAATACACCCATGTTCAATACATTGCAAAGAGAGAGGGCACCCAGGGCAAACGGTAATTCCGTGCACTACCACGTCACAAAGTGCAAAGGGCAGCCAACAGCAAGGGTCACGCACACAGACCCGTTGCACTGACGGACGCATACAATTTCTGGTCGACAAAGGGTGCATTCATTTTTGGCGGAACGCCCTCAATTTCTAACAAACCATCTTCAGGAAGATCTCGCCAAATACCCACAAAAGCCGGGGGTTTGGGCTATCTTCCTGGATAATTTCCTCCCTCCCCCCCCCCCCAAATCGCCCACCCACCTCTACCTTGCCATGGGGTGTGCTCGGGCCCCCTGCTGTGTTGAAGCCCAAGTCTCGGCCTGGAAGTTGCAACGGCCGGCTCCAAGACTTCAGAGGTACCCTGAACGTACCCAATATATATATATATATATATCTACACATTAACTTATTTATTTGTCAGCGGCACCAAAATCATGGCACCCTTCCAAACACAAATTGAACCTTTCAGCTTCCATCTGTTTGTTGGGAGGGTATTTCCCTGATTTATGATTGTGGATGTATATATGTAACAAACGTAACTTGTATTTGGGCCTCTCTCGCTTGCCCTGTAACAAACAAGTGATGCTCAGCGCAGCTTCAAATGGACATCGCTGTGACACGAGTTGTACCTGAGTCGGGCTACTCCCATAGAAGCAAAACGAAATGAACCAGTGAATTGATTGCGGCCAGACCACCGATCCTCACGCCTCCTGGCTTTCAATGGATTTAGGGTGGCTTTCATCCTGGCGTCTGTGCACCCAAACATGGGACGACACACGAGGCACATGGGGAATTCAAGCATGCTAAGCACACCTCTCCAACGAACAACACCCCAATAAGGAGGGCACTTCCTTTCCCAGAGACTCTTCTTTGATGAGCATTGCCGCCTTCCATGTCATTTCCGAACGTAGGGACTCTGCATGGGTGGCTTGCCCGTGGAACCCCACACCAACCAAAACGTTGTCCACACATGTTGGAATCTTTAGGAGAGAACTCCGCCAACGACACCCTGCGATGCGCCTTTGGCTAGGTGGAAGTACTCGCGGTGCTTGATGGTGCGACCTGCGCAAGAACGATCCAGAAGCCAACATCACTTTGCTCACATAACCTGCTTCAGACCATGCCAATCCTGTTGGAAACGGCTTGCCCCTGCACTCCCAGATTTGTTAGCCAATGTGCTTGTTTTGTTTGCTGCCTGCCACTCACAAGGCATACCCAGGTCGACTGACACAAGGAATGCATGACAGGCACGTCTTCCCTGTCGCACCTCCCCCTCGGAGGACGAAGTCCATGCCAGCGAAGATGTCCTACGCTCGCAGGTGTCACGGTCCGGCAGCGAGCTTGAGGACACGTTTCCACGGGTAGGAAAGCAATGGCTTGTCCGAGCGCCGAGGGGCAGCGGCAGCACGTTCATTAACAAAACCCAGGTGCCATAGGCATGGAGTCGTGCTCAAGACTCGTGTGGACCATGATTTTGGTTCTCGCGCAAAGCAATGGTCTATATAACATATTAAAATCAACCGCCACCGAGACGCCCAGAAAAGGATGGGCCTAAGGAAGAACAAACAAGTTTTGACCCCTCTTGAGCTCCGCTCAGGTAGCCCCCACATGCGCCAGGTCCATAGGCGTATGCCCGCACCACCTCAGTTCTGCACTGGCGCACCCCGGCCTCCGATAGGTTCAATGTCTTGGTGGCCTTGGACACCCCGCCCTGCTGCATCATGTACTCCTGAGTACGCGTAACCTCTTCGCTCATTCACTCGGGCACGATTGAAAGGGTGGCGTGAGCATCTAGTCCAATTTGTGCAGGGGGCACATGTCAGCCAAGACCCGCCTTGTTCATGATGTCAGGGTGGCCATAGTGCATTCTTGCCTGCGCAGGCGCCGCACTCAACAACTCCTGGGAATCCCCGTGCGCGGCTTTCTTGGGACTGAGTCTCGTGGTCCAGGGCACCTCCAATCGTGGAGTCACTTCTTCCTGGCGCCCAGGATCCTGCTAGACTTTCGGCCCTGTAATGCCCCAGTGGCTCCCATCTCCCATCAGGATGGTGGAGCTTTGTGATGGGGCTTTGGCCGATGCGCGGCGTGCATTTCAAAACTGGGCTTTCGAGCCACGCCCTGTCATACCAAGGGAACTCCCTGTAAAGTCACAAAGTAGTCAGGGGGATGGGAATCCTACACAATGTTACGTGCATTTGGTGACACCAAGCAGGTCTACAAGATGCCCTGCTAAAGACACACCTCTGCTGCACAGTTGCGCACCATGTCTGCAACAGCCGTTTTCCGGCTCGGTGCGCTCTGGCGACTCTGCCGGTGTGGCATGCTCAGGCGGAAGGAAAATCAGTGGGAAAAGCGAGCAAAGTGGGCCGTCCGCAGAATTGCCCATGTTCAATCTGAAAATCACAGCAGAAACTCGTTGTTTGAGCCTGAGCAGGGAACTTCTCTTCGAACATAAGCTGCTGCAAAAACATATGGTGCACAAAGGCCGCTTTTCAACCGATCTGGCTCCCAGCCAAGTCAGGTCACATTTGTCATTTCCGCAAATGCCCTGGGTCATGCATTAACCAGGCTGCAGTTTGCATCTGGCGAAGACTGAGCAGGAGCTGATCAATGTGGGGGTCTTCGTCTGTCTTCTCCTAAGGAAAGCTATATAGGATACAATGGGTGGCGAAATTGATTGATCAACTCAAATTTGATTCAGCATTCTTGGCACTGAAATCAACGGCAACAGTCTGATATGCATACACCTCCTGAGGTTACATGTCCAGAAACACAAGAGACATCCCAACAGGTGATGCTTGATCCGCCCGCAAATGGAAAGCTACGGACTTGTGTGGATTCTGTCCGGAGTGAAACCACCAAACACACCTTGATATTGGGAAACCAAAAAAGGAGACATCGATCCAATTACTGCCTGGAAGACATGGACCCTCAAGAAAGGAACCTTCATGAGTTGGCAAACCCGCAGCAAGCCAACATGATGGCCAGTGGGTCGAAAAAACAGATCCACAGCAAATGTGTTGCCCACTTGCAATTTCTTGCTAGAATGTATACGACACTTTCTGAACCCAACGAAATATTTGGCCAAGCCAACAAAGGGCGGACGGGCTTGCTCTTCTTGCTAATCTTCCCTGGAAGTGACTGCCCCGGCAAGTTTCAGGGTCTCCGTGGTCATTGCAGGCTCTTCTCTGAAGAAAAAAGGTGACTCCAGGAAGACGTTGATTCAAGAGTACCACAATTCAGGCACCTGACAAAATAAAATAGCAATGGAAGGAACCTTCACGGGTTCATTTTGGTTGCAAACGAAATATCCAAATTCGGTTGGGTCGCAATTTATTTTGCACGGATTGATCAGCCCTTTCAGCTTGTAACTGATGGCGCTGGTAGGTCAGGCCAAGCGTTGATCAAAAGCAGCTCCCGAGCTGAAAAAGCGGCCAGAGACAAGGCTGCCTTTTTCACTAGCCTACCTTAAACAAGTCCTCTGCGCAAGTATCCTATGTGGGCCCCTCTTATTGCAAGTTTATTCGAGCAAAGCATGCGCCCGGAGAACCCTTTGCACATCGAGGCCTTTGAGGCCAGCTTTTGGGACTTTGTGCATCCGGACCCCATGGCATTGACAGGAGAAGAGACGCTTCCAGCTTGACACATTCCAGTTGTGAGCTTCGTCTATGTGTCAACTTGAACCGGGAGGCAGTGCGTGCTAAGAGCCTTACCTTCTCTCGCCTTTTGGTGGAATATGTTCCTGCTCGGCCTGGGAATGAAGGATGGACAATAAAATATACTTGCTATTGCATCACAGCCTTGTGGGGAAAGAGGTGACCTTGGGTAGCCTCCTGCCAACACAGGATGAATCACAGAAAAGTGCCTAGGGGGAAGTGCCAAGCAAACACAAAGCTAACACCACTGTCAGCATTTGCAATAATATGCCATTCACTATTGGACCAATAGTTCAACATTTCAGCAATGGTGAGACGAGCGTAAATAATTGCAAGTTCTTATTTTGTACAGTGGAAACCGCACAAATGCCATGGACAACTACAAGAGACCACCGGAAACCACAAAACAGCATCAGAAACAATCACACACAATGGAACACCTTTTAAACGTAAGAAACAGTAGGACACCACTGAAACCCGTACCACACCATGAGACACAGTAGGAAGCCAGAAGCCACACATAGGAGACACATCAAACTCAGCTTGCCTGGCCCACTTGGCATCTCCGACTACGGGGGGAGTGCTGAGCCTTTGCGGCCCTCCCCCAATTCAGCGACGTTGGAGGCCTCAAGTTGCAGAGCGTGGCTCCACATGGGGCAACAGCGCGCGAATTTGGGAAGACGAGGCTCGATGGCGATCGTAGGTGGGCCGCTGGAAAGCACAGAAAAAACCAAGAAAGGGGCCTAGCCATTGGTCATTGCTTTGAAATTGTTAAAAGCAGCCCTGGGCCATCCTACATCTATTTTAGACGTAGTCCACGGCTTCTTAAAGAACTCCATTGTGGCGTTCAAGGAGTGGTTTCTTGGAGGTAGGGAGGGAGCTTTCTGCTCTGAAAATGCCTGGTTGGCCTCGAGGACTCAACCAACTCTGAGCTTCCAGGAGTCTCGGCCTGGGCCACTACAAACCCCACTGAGCCAAAGTGCTCCACGGTCAGGGTGCTAAACTGAAGGGGAAAAGCAAGCTGTCCATCCTCTTTTGGCTTCGTTTTCTTTTTTTGGCGAGAATGGACAGGTAAAGCCAACGATTCCATTATTAGAGGTACTGTGGATGGACGAAATCCATTTCGCACCACTTTGAAACAATGGTTGAAACCATGGGAAACCTTGGTATTTGCAGGGGAATCGAATCATTCCAGTTTCGTGGGTTCCGGATTTGGTCCATCCACGACATGCCTTTCTGCAAACCCTGGGGCTTTTGCTCTCCAGCAGCTGCAGGACCTGGCCCCGCGCCCGGGGAATCTCACTTGCCAGGACTAAGAGATAAAAGGTGATCACCTTTTGGGGCCACTGAAACTAGACCAAAAAGGAGAAACCAAAAGATTAAAAGATCGGCTTTGGGCGAGTAGTTGCCAATCCCAACAGAGAAATGACCCAACAAATGGTCGATCGTACCCTACCGGCCATATCGTGTTCCCATAGACTCAGTCTCTCATTCCCCTCAATTATTTGTCGCCAGTGATTTCAAACAAAAACACATCCTGAAACAAGCTTCGGCTGCTTGACTGGCCGTGTCCTTGCAGAAAGCTTGCTTTTCCGGGGAAAGAAACAGGAGCCATACATAGCACCTACCTGCGAATAGCTCTCTGAACCCTACGCATGCGCCATTTGGTTGCTCTGCGCATCCAGATTGGTGGGCGCTGAGCAAACAGCAAACGATGCACTTGTGCCTGAGCCAAAAGCAAATCCTGTTGCAATTGTTGCAACTGGACCATTTGGATGAAGCAAAGCTTTGAGAATCCACTCCGGAGTATGGATTATTTGTTGCCGAGCTACACAGCATACCCTTGAACGACACTCTACCGCGGCAGCAACGGGATAAGAAAAAGGGGGCGGCAGGCCATTCCTAAGGCGGGGTGTGATCCGCCAATTGGCCTTAGAAGGAGCTCCCGTAGTACTGGAACCAATTGAGCTAAGAACAATGTAATGCATGCACCTGCGCTCGGTCTTTCAGACTGATGCTGCGTGTGAAGAAGCCACCAAAAGAACTTGACAATGCGAGGACTGGGGAATAGAAGCGGGCCGGAAATCAGGCCCTGTGCCTGTGCTGAGGCGGGTGGAGTGGGCTCGGAGCGGGCGCGAAACGTTTTGATAAGAGAGAGGGGGACAGAGCGGAGAAAGAAGAGCAAAAGAAAGAGAGAAAGAGAAAGAAGCAAGAGCAGAAGGGAAAAAGACAAAGACGTACGCAACATAAAATAAGAGAAGTATAGAAATACAAGAAGACAGGGGAAGAAGGAGAAAGGGAAGAAAGAACAAGAGAAAGAAATCAGCAACAGAGAGAGAGAGAGAGAGAGAGAGAGAAAGAGAGAGAGAGAGAGAGAGAGAAAGAAGGGGAACAAAGCGTGCTCCAAACTCTAGTTCTTGTATTTCTGAAACTTCCGCTTGGCTCGGCCTGACTTTTCCGGCACGGAAACCCACCAATCAAAACATAAAAGGCGCAGTCACTTGCTAGCAGTACCAGAAAACAAAAGATACACCTTGGGGCTGAGGTTAAAGTCACGAAAGCGGAACCAAGGGATCAAGGGACGCCCAAGCCCACCGGAGGTGGACCCCAGTCATCTCGCTTGAGGTGAACCCCACTGAAGCCCTGGGGCCCATACCGTGCGCCCTCCAGGCGTCTGAAGAGTCCCAACCTGGGCGAGAACATGCCCAAGGTCCCAGGTTGGGCGATTGACACAGCCAAAAAGGCAAACATGGCGCCGGAACCGGCGGCGAAGCGGTTGCACTTTCCGCATGCAACATAAAGGTGGCCAAGTCCGGATATACAATCCCCATACGATACCCGAATTTGCCATGATAAAACCACCCATTACTACCTGCTGCTCCCGTACAGATGGAGCACAACCAAATCCTTGCCCAACAGATTATACCAAACATTGGATGGTTTTGTTGGGATCCATTCAGGGGGGACAACTTATGTGTCGGGATACGTGCTCCCAACGTATGCCCCTATGTACCCCTTATGAACCTCATGTATAGGTTGGCATCTCCAGTTTTAAGTGAGTTTGTCAAAACTCCTGATGCAAGCCGCGGTCATTGGCTCATTGGCTCCTCGGCTATCCTTGCGTTTATGGCCACCTCCCCATAAGGATTGCTGCTTGGCCCTGTGTAAACCATGGCGACGCTTGGACCACGCAGCTGGCTACGCACCTCACACTTGGCCGCCGGGCACGCTCATGCAGGTCCCTCGCTGTACGGCAGTCCCTCAAGGCTTCCTCACCTTGCATCCACGGATTTCGGAACCTCCAAACAAATCCCCCGACAAGCCTCCAGGGCAACACGTACCATGAAGCTCCCAACATGGCCTACATATTCTATTCCAGTGGCCATGGGGGGAAAAAACGTCCTTTTTTGGTTGGCTGACTTTTTGGGGGAACCCTTCCCCAATAAAAAGAAAAAGGGCGGCATCCACAGGGCAACTGGTGGGGGTTCACCCGCCATGGACGAATCCCGCCAAAGGGCCGCGTTCCGCGCGGAGGGCCGCCAGCTTGGCCATCAGGTTTGCGCCGCCACAGGTGACCAAGGTGCCAGTCCTAAGCCAAAAGGCCGAAAGGCCGCCATCCGAGTTGAAGGACCGCCTTAACAGGAGTACTTCGCCCTAGGGTTTTTGTTCCCGAAGCAGATCCATAGACTTTAACAAGTTGGAGAGAGATTGAACAAATCTCAGGTGGGATTTGCAGAATTATGCCCACGGCCCTAGAGCCCCGGCAACGCGCGTCCTGCGACGCGCGTTTTCCCAAGGCTATACCAGCTTTCAAGTGGGCCGCATGAACAGGCTGAGAGTTGGACATCCATAACAGCATGCCCCAAAAAAGCTGGCCCACTCAATGCCCCGAAACGACCCACATCCAAAGAACTATAGCAGGGGACACATGCATGAACCATCTATCGGTTCATACTTTTTCCCCCGGTTCATAGTTTATACCCAGGCAATGTTCACCGAGCCCGTGGCTGCTCTCGGATGGCCTGATGTGCTCAGAGAATCAGAGAAGCACTACCAGGGGTTACCCGTCATTGCAGATACGCGTGAATGAGTGAGTCTTCTTAGTTTAGCTGGTAAGTAGAGGGATGCTCATATGTTTATAATTTATATCCCCCAATGACTGCCAAAAGAGAATGCAATCAATCGAATGGCAACTCAAAGCCCAAATGGTTCCAAACAACTGGTGGGTGTCAAACCAGGATCGTGGACGCCTGGGCGCTTCGTTTGGCTCTCATTTCACGGAGTTGTCTATGGCTGCTTAGCTCCCCCCGAACTGATCCCGAAACATGTGGCCCCCTTCCATACATGTTTTTCACAAACAACTCGGGCGGGTGCAATCCCGAAAAAGCGAATGCTCGAACTCTGGGGAATCTAAAGTTGTCTTTTCAGCAATGGTTCTTGCAAGACCCAACTGGTCAAAGTCCAGATCCCATGAATAGACCCAGGCCTTCGCTTGCAGGAACGCGTCCAAAGCTCCTTCAGAGTCCTTGGCCAACAAAGTGCTTCCCCATCTAGGCGCCCCGTTCTTTTGGCAAATGGCAAAGCACAGGGGGATTCTCTGTAAAGGATTCGCCCCACCCCTGCATTGTGTTGTGGTTTCATGCTGGCCTCCATTAAGCAATAACAAGGCCGGCCACAGCATTCTTGCACCTTGCCCTCACTTATGCATTACTTCCCCTGCACTGACTTTTCTTAGTTGCAACCCCCCCAGCCCTGTACGAAGGGCT
The DNA here is from genome assembly GCA_963377175.1 of Effrenium voratum. NCBI lineage: Eukaryota > Dinophyceae > Suessiales > Symbiodiniaceae > Effrenium > Effrenium voratum. The sequence continues at coordinate 1,276,820 of CAUJNA010003483.1, forward strand.
GAGGCCCCCACTCTGACCTTGGAAACTACAGCCTCCATGTGAAACACGGGAAGCATCACTCTGCACTAGCTACACTCTTCCTCTAGCGGGATTTCATCCAACCTTCTTGTGGCACATCTCTTCCTCGATCTTTTCTACCATTCTCAAAGGCATCCTTGAACTAGTTCAAAAGCGAAAGCTGACCATGACCTGAAACAAATACCTCAGGTCCCTCGAAAGGCTGAAGGGCACAATCAAACCAAAGAGATAGCCAATCAAACCAAGGGTACCCCACACAAACCCCGGGCGTTTGAGCGCCCAAATCCGCCGACAGGCCAAGGCCCGACCTTTTGGATCCAGGGCCCCGTGCCGCGCGACCTGCCAGCGCCACCCCAGTGTTCCGCAACAGCACCGCGCCCGCCTCAAGAAGCGGAAGTCTGCAAAAGGCAGTGCGAAGGACTTGGGGCTGGTGGAAACTTGAAATGAAAGAAGCACCTTGTGGCTTGAATGTGGTTTGAACCACAAGTTTTCGTGCAAGGAAAGTGAGATCGATCCAATTTCAATTGGCAACCCAAAGTGTTGGTTTGCAGGTTTGGATGGGATGGGTGGGATATGGCTTGGCTGCGGCTTGGTTTCCTTTACTCCAATGAAGCACCAGCTTTCATTGTCTCCTAAAATGGCGTCCCTTTTTGCCCACCCGAGCCAAGGAAAATAGAAGGGAAGGGCAAAAGGGCGTGTTTGCTGATCAGGTGCCCTCAAACCGCCCCCGCCTGTTCACGAATCGTGAGACCCTGTCGATGCACCATACTTGTGGGTGGTGAACATTATCAAAGGTGTGAAAAGTAATGCCTGGCTGTCCAGAAAACAATCAGACCTATCAATCCCTTGTAGTTTCCTATGGAAATTCGATACATTGTTTGCAGGTAGGCCAACTCTTCTCTGATGGAATTTCAGGCAGGCCGGGCACCGGCGAGTCCATCGTCCGCGTTCTTTGCCGGATCTCGCGTGCGCGCTTGTAGGCGCCTTAGGATCCGAGCAACGCACCCGCCCACTCTGCAAGCTGGCCAGCAAGTGGCAACAAAGAACGGTAGAAGCTGCCACGCTTGCTCATCTGATTGGTATACCTGGTAATTTGACCTGAGCTCAGCGCTGAGTGCATCATCCTAAGTTGCAATTCGCAAGGTGCAAATCGAGACTCAGGCTCAAGATGGCAGAACAATTGTCCCACCACCAGCCAAGGCTTGCCACTTCACTGATTGTTTTGCAAACGAAGCTAATTAGCTGACAGGGCCCACATTCTCCCGCCCCTTTGGCGGGCTCCTTCTCTAAAGCCCAGTGGCGTGGTAGCCGCAGTTGCCCTTGGCCACCGCGATGCTGCTGAGTAATGTGGCCTCAAGTTTGCGCAATCAGGCTGAGTGTATGAAGCATATCAGGTGGCGTTGGATTTTTGAGGGTACCTGTTTCGGATGTGTTCCACGGTATGTTTCAACAGGCATCCCCGCAGTTCAGAGGCTAACATGTTGCTTCGACCCTTGCTGAGACATTCGGGATGATTAGTGCCAAAGAGCGGCCAACCAGGGGGCCAGAAATTCACAGCTCTCCTAGTTGAATCAGCGCACTAGACGAAACGTGCTAAGCGCTGCAGGCTCTCGTGCGGTTTTCCTCTTGCGCGGCGAGACCGTTGGAATGCGAACCCCGATTCATTGCTGCACTTTTATATTCCTCAGTAGAAACCTTTCCGGGAACTGCCTTGATTCATGGCCTGCAGGAACTCTAAATCAGGGCTCAACATTCAAGGAACAGGCCTCATCTTTGGGCCGTTCTCAAAACCACCCAAGTGGTACAGAATAGTAGCACGCGTGCTAAACAACTGTTGGTTTACCCAAGTGGGAGGAGCACAGAATTGACCTAACCACATGTTGAATAAGCTGTGGTTCCTTTCCTTTTACCCAGATTTCAACCTGGGGCCTACTAGCCTAGTGCCAAAAGCATGGGGCTACGGCAAATTAAGAACAAAACCACAAGACACGAGACACACCAAGAGCACAGCTCCAGATTTCGGGGGCGTCCGTCAATGAGCCCCAGCGCGGCGCGCCATGCGGGACACCCAGGTGCTGAGCCCGCGGTCCCCGGTGTCTGCGGCCACCTGGGAAGCCACCGGCAGGGAGAAAGGGGCCCCCAACATTTTTGGGTGGCTGGTCTTTTCTGCAGAGTTACCCCCGCCCCCAAAAAAAACAAAAAAAAACACAAAAAACACAAACAACTTCAGGGTGGTTCTAAAAGGGAAACCAAAAGGGATTTTGAAGCCATTTTCGGGGTCCAACCTTTGCAGAAATACACCCAGGTAAAGGAAACGGTGAAGATGGATGGCGAGGCTGGAATGAAGGTTGGAAAGCCAACAAGGCATGGGGGGCGAAAGAGCCAAGTCTGGCCATGCCACCTGGACGTGCCTGCCACGGTCAATCCACGCAGCCCAAACCTTGGAAGCCACGAAATCCGGAGTGAACTCGAGCTTGCGCTCGACCTCTGCACCCTTCCCAGAGAGACCGAAGGATGGCATCAACACACCTTGGTTTGACAAGCGCGTCCTGTTCCTTGCATGAAATTGTGTCTTACTCGCATGCTGTTCGACAACACTTTACTCACAAAAGACCCTTGGGTCCGGGTCGTGCACACTCCCAAGCGAAGATGATGTCTTATCAGCGCGAATGACTTAATAATTCTGCCTAAAATGCAAAAGGATACCAACTGTTGGCCCAGACACTGTATTGAGCATACTTGTCATGGCCCGTATTCTTGGTAGCTGCCTTCTCAACGTAAATCGAAAGGACGTCTGTGTAGTTCGAGAGAAGAACAGACTCCTGGTAGTCCTGGTCCTGCTCATCAAACCTCACTTGTCCAAAAAATCAAACACAAAGGACAACCTCCCCCACTAACAAATGTGGAATTGCACACGTTCTCCTTTGCAAAGGGGGACCTAGTCTTCCAAAGTCCGTGTGTCGAACCGTGTAAGTTCACAAATCAATTCGCTTTTGCAACTGAAGAACAGTTCCCAGCACGGCATTGACACGATGCGAATCTTCAGGCATGGCTGATGCGAGATCGGCAAGGGCACTGACCCATCGAATGTCTTGTGAAGCTGCTCGTAGAAGCTGCTTGACCACCTCAGAACTTGCAGCTTGTGGAAAATGCCCCTTGCTACAGCAGATCATACCCATGACTATTTTGGGCGTTCCCCTCGTAGAACGTGGAGCCATAAATCCCACTATGTTCGTTGTCGGGGAATGTCGGGGAAATAGGCAGCAAGTCCTGTGGCTGCGATTTACAGGTCCACTTGCTGTTCTGAAGGCTCCCCCAGCATTGGAGGTCAAAATTGGATTGGGGCCCGAGGGGATATCTCACTAATTAATCAACTTGAGGTTTGGAAGAAACACATCCACGAAAATTCTGCACCATACTCTCACTCAGTGTTCAAATCAGGATGGCTTCTGTCGCGCAGTTGCGCGGATGCGCTGGAACGCTGGGTTCTCTCGCACAACTCTATTGACATTGTCAATAGACGCATGTATGCCAGGAAAAAAAGAAACCGATTAATGACCAAACGTCATAAATACCCACATCAGGGGCAACACAAAAAGCAACGTATAACTTTATATTCTCGGGTAGGTTTGTCTTACATTGCGCCGATTTGCTTCAGGAGGATCTCCTTGGTCCTCATGCAAAGGCCCACGTCCTGGCCGCTGCCAATCAAGATGATGTCGGGCACGCGCGCGCCAGAGATGTTTCTTTGGGCACCACGCTCTGGCGAAAGGTCGAAGCAGTCGTGCACCACATAGGCACCTCCTGAGTGTCGACTTCGGAATGCGGAGCAGTGGGTGGCTCCATTTTAGGAAGGACATGATCTATTTTAGGGGGGTCCTCCGTTTTTCATTCCTAACCTGGGGGGAGATCATTCCTAATTTTAGGGCTCCATTTCAGGGGGGAGATCCGAGGGTCCGTGTTTCATCCGACACGCGGTGCTGGCCGAAGGGCCTCGCATGGCAATGAAAGGCACCGATGTGTTGGGACCTTCTTTTGAGACTTCACTTGGACCTGGGCGAAAAACGGCTAAATCCCAAATGGGGCGTGTTGCCACGACTAAAGGCATACCAAACGAGGGGCTACAAAGGTGTTGCTGTGAAAAGCCGGCTCTCACTCCATTTGGCCGTTGTCATTTTCTGACTGCCATGTTCGAAACGAAACTGAGCAACTGACTTCACTTTCTGTGGTTGGGAGTTGTAGGTTGGGTGGCATGCATGGTGCTGTAAAGGCAACCAGCAAAACAACCCAAACAATGAACTATTACCATGTCATGGTGTTTGGGAGCTGCCAACTCTACTTTTGGTGGCCTTGTCGCAGCTCCCTCAAGAGAAAACCCTCTTTGCTTCAGGGGGATACCACTTCCGGTTGAGAAAATCAGATGGAACCCCATACGCACACACACATCCCACGGAAAGGAAGCGCTTAGATGTGTTCTACTCTCTCTCTTTGGATTGCTGTCTTTTCCAAAGGGGACATGGACATAACGAAAGGCTGCTCAAGTCCAGCCGCTCTTCACGCCTTCCCTCCCCGACATGCCGGCGTTGGGCTTGTAGGGCAAGCCCAGCTCGCCGCGGGAAGTCATCAAGAAGACCGGGCGCCGTGACAGCGGCTTGGGGTCCACGTAGTGGTTGATGTCCCGAAACTCTCCGTACCTTAGCACGGAGCATGGCTGCGCAACCGGAAACCCTACGCGCCGAAAGAAGCCATTCTGAAGGCAACTGCACGTAATTATGCATTGCACTTGCTTGAAACTTGCGAGCTGTGTTTGACACGTGCCATCAACACTTTTGTCTTCGGAAAAGCACCCCCTTTCTGAATGCATTCCCAGCCATCCCTGTGATTCGGTTTTTGTGGGTGCCCATCGTGCCATTTTTTCGGAGTGTGTGAATTAACTTGCTCATTCATCACAAATGTGATTGGGAAGCACGAATTGATGCGTAACATGCTCTTGGCAATTTTGGGGTGTGCAACAAGCTCTTTTCTAGAGTCTGTGCATGCGTCGGCTGGCGTAGCGAGCATAATGAATAAACACATGAAGCTTTGCCAGGGTTAAAGGATATCAGGATAGAGGTGCGCGATCAAAAGGTACGTGAACAATTGCTTGGACACGGTGCCAGTTTAAATGGTCTGGGAGTTTGCTAAGCGCGAACGATCTTCAATCACGCCTTAGCTGCCGGCTACCTGCGCCTAACCGTGGCTTGTCGCCTGGCATGCCTGGCACTTCCAAGCGATCCAAGTAGGCTACCGCTTAAACCACTTGGACACCAAAGCTTTGTGGGCCAGTCTGTGCACTCCAGAACAGCACCCTTAAGGAGCCCCTCCCCAATCTGTGCCATGTCACCCTGCTTGATTTCAAAGCGATTTAAGCGTCCCCAGGGCTTCCTTCAAGGAGCGTGCTTTGTGCGTGCAGGTCAACCCGAGAAACAACTTCCGTTAATCAGGTCCAAACGGGTCCAAATGACACGCCAAACACCTGGCAAGCGCAAAGTAAGATGAAGCTGTCCGTTCACCATGTCCTAAAACCAAGGGGGCGCCGAAACCGATGCCCCGGAATCCACTTCGCCGGCTTTGTGCTTTTAGCCCATCGGCACAGTTACCTCCAGGCGTTGGCTGAAAGCCAAGCTCTTGGTTTCCCTTGCTTTGGGCGGCTCAAAGACATACTGTGGATGGACGAAACCCACCACCTAAGAAACCCTGGAATGATGGTTCGCCCATTTAAACACCCACAACCAATAGTTTCCCTTATTCCTGGCGGCTCAAAGACTTGGTTGCTGTTCAGCCCTCTGCAAAAAGTTAACCTTTTTGTGGGCTCAATGGAAAACACATGATTCCCGAAAAGTTAAAGTCTGAAGTTCCAACCCCATAGCAATCAAGAAGAACTATGCCTGGCTTTTGAGTTTGGGCTTCGTTCCTTCCGGGCCCCGTCAACTGAGGTGCTGCTCTGCGAGGACTTCGAAGGCGCCCACGGTCTCGCTGGGGTCCGCTGGACGAATAACCAGCAAGTTGGGCATGGCGCGGAGTTGGGGCAGGACCTGCCCGCAACTCCACTTCAGCTTCCCACAAATTGGACTGGTTTGGATTGGTCGTTTGGTTGCTTGCTTCTCATTTACCCTCTATTCTGAAGGGAGTCAAATCACGCCACCAATTCAGGGTTACCAAGCCAGTGGCAACTAGTGACCCAAAATCAGAAAAGGACAAACAAGGCGCAAACGGAAGAGCGATGGGGGAACCACTTAATAGGAATTTCAAACAGATTCCAAAGAAGGTCACAAACAAAAGGTCCAACAAAAGATCGGCTTTGGGTAAGCGAACGTATGAACTCTTGAGCAATCTGTTTGCTTCTTCAAAACCATGCACTTGAAACATGGGACAGCAGCAACTTCTGGGCCAAAACGCATATAATATATTGGGTGTACACATTCAGCCGGTGGTTTACATGCCCGGACTTTTCAATCGAAAGGTCCGATATCTGAATACACTATGGGGTCACTAAGTTTGAGCCAGGCCCAAGGCCGTGTCTTGCTTTTAAGGGTACCCTTTTTGTGTCTTTCTAGGGGAACACTGGCATTTTCTGGAGTCCCCTAAAAACGACACACCAATGTCATTCGACGTCCTGCGCCAATAACTGCAATGCCTGGTCTTTTAAGGGGAATCCACTGCAATCTGAGACCCTGTGAGGTGGCGCAAGCCCCCAAAACAGGGGGGGTTCTGCTTTTCAGTTTGCCATCCCAACCTCCACCGGCTGGTGCGTGGGCCCATCCTGGCGCGGCACAGTCAACTTGTTCATGGAATTGAATGGGTTGAAGGGGTGAGATTAGCGAGAAAAATGCCCACTACCCTCTTTCGGATGGCTTTTGAATGGGGCCTAAAGCACGCGATCTTCCGAGCTCGCTTTGCCATGCTCGAGCTCGCCTCCCCCACGTCGATGGAGTCGTGGGTGCCCAGGTACAGCACCGGGAACTTGGAAATGGCCGCCATGCGGATGGCCGGCAAGCCGTACCTTTGGAACGCGCCACACTGCAGGCACCCGGCCAACACGAAAGCTGCCTGTGAAAGATAAACAGCCCACTTTCAAGGGGTGCGTGATCTGGTGGTCAAACGAGGCCTGGATTGTTTAGTAGGTTATTCAAAGGTTGCGGGGTGGGCCTTTTGTGGAGCATGTGGACAAGAGCAAACAAGCCCATACCATTGGCCCATTGTCCCATGCAACCTTTTCTAGGGCAAACACAGTTGTAGGCTTTAGGCACCAACTGAAGTGAAATCACTCTAATGTGTTTACCATTGTCAAAGCCACCTGCCAAGTGATAGGCTTCAGTAAGGAAACAACACATTCAACATCATGGGCCCAGAGTTGCTCCATCAGGTTGAAAAGCGAAGCCACGAAGCCGCCCCGCTCCAAGCATCATCCCCGCTTGGTACCTGCACCGCGTTTGGCTGCAACCATGGCACTGAAAGAAAACGGTGAAGGTGCAGCCGTAGGGGATGATCAAGTCGTAGGAGCTGATGCCATTCCTTGGATTCCAGTCGCTAGGAACAAGGACGCTTCTTCGGGCTGGCGTTTGGCGCGGGCTTACATCCCTGCAGGGTTTATTGTCCCTAGCATCGCCACACCAAAGTAAGACTCAGATTTGCCAGTGATGCTTTAACCATCCAAAAGGGGCAGAACATGAGGCCTGCACTGGCGAGGGCACATGAGATCCATGAAGAAAGGATGCTGATAAAGCGATCTTCAGGTTGCTTGCTTTTGGCTGGCCACTGAGACTGTTAAGGAAAAAGGGAGCTAAAGCGTTTAAGCATGCTCACCCCGGCCGGAAAAGACCTGAAGCACCGCTCCATACATTGCTTCGCTTGTGCCGGCAGAAGGGAACATGCTTGGTGACTGGTCCCTCTATGGGGGCGTGGGTGGAAAGAAATATTTGAGCTGTGGTTGCAACTGAGCTGCAGGATCGCCAGCATAGCATGTTCTCGCACACCAAAGTGGACATATCTGCCGGCATAGCTGGCGCCAGCCAGGTTTGGGGCCCTGCTCTTGGGCAAGAAGTGGCCCTGGATTTCAGGAAAGTGCGCACCGCATGAGGAGGCCACATCAGCTGCACCCCCCATAATGGAGGGGTTGTTCCTTGCTGCTGAAAGGCAAAAAAAAAGGGGACCCGAACATCAAAGGTACAACAATTGCGAGCACCTGGTTGTTGTCCATGAAGAACTCAGATGCCCAGTGGCCATGGGAAAAAGGACTTCCTTCTTTGGTTGGTTGAGTTTAAAGGGGAACCCTTCCCAACAAAAAGCAAACAAAAAGGCGCCACTGGACAACTTGAAAAAGCTGGTTGCCACAGTTGGAAGTCAAATTTTGAGGACCAATGCTTTGGCAAGCGAGGCTCTGCACCAGGCATCTCAGCACCTCGGAGGCGTAGACCCTGCCAGCCTTGTGCTTGAATCCCAGCGCGCCATCGGATTTCAGGCGCTTGAAGGGTGGGGGCGCGACGGGCTCCTCGACCTCCACGTGGTTCAGCAACGTGCCAAGGTTGGCCTCCAAGACTCGCATCTCCTGACAAGAGTGCACCGGAGTGGGACTGCAGTGAGACTTCCCCCCAATTGGAAGGAGTGCAATGTTTTCTGGATAATTGGTCCAACTGGATTTTCCTAGACCACCCAAAGACAGCATCCTTCCTGGGGCTGGTCTGTGCAGTGTCCAAATCACTGGAGTTTGCTTCTCCCCGCACGCTCGAACAGGTTCATCAAGTTGCATGGAGCCCTAAAGGATGCTGCCTGGGGGCGCTGCCTAAGTGACTACTTTTCATTCCCACCCAAAAGGAACCCCTTTTTTCCGGGAAGAACTCGGGGGCGTTTGGGCCTCAGCTTTTGCCCCGAGAAAGTGACACGATTGAACTACCATGGCAGCTACACCCAACCTGACTTCCCCTTTGTGAGCTGGTTGAGCTCCTTTGGGTTTCCCTTCCCAGTGCGCCCTCCTTGTTGAGATACTCGTCCAGATCTTTCCGCCAGTCCCGTGACAAGAACTTGCCCCGCATGCGGTCCTCCAGATCCTGGACCAAGGCCTCAGGTGAGGATCAACCAACCAACCAACCAACCAACCAGCCAGCCAGCCAGCCAGCCAGCCAGCCAACCAACCAACCAACCAACAAACCAACAAACCAACCAACAAACACACAGACAGATTCACAGACAGACAGGCAGAAACAAACAGGCAAACAAACAAACTAAAACACGCAAACAAGCAAGTGCGCATGCAAGCAAGCAACGGAAAGCACACCAACACAACACAAATACACAACGCAACAACACAAGACAAAAACACACATACAAACGACACACACACACACAGGGCAGCCCATGCGAGGGAAGAAACACAAGCCCAACCAAAAAAAAAAACCAAAGCCGAAGCGCTTGATTCGCTGTCCAAGAAGCAGGGTCAGAGTCCCGGAAGGTCCTGCAGTACTTGCTGACCATGCGGGTCCAAGCACCGGCCAGCCTTACCGCATTCCCCCGAATCCCCCTGCCATAAGGGAGGTGGTGGCGGTGGGTTTTTGCGGTCCCTCGATTCCATGTAAGTATTCGCTGAGGGCCATAAATGGAGTTCTTCAGGAGTGGGATCTTTCGCAGCAGTGACTCAACCTCCCACGAAGTTGTTTGGATTGCTGGAGGGGTTCAATTCCCAAACCTACCAATCCAAACTACAGAAAAGGAGGCAACCTGGTAGCCTAATACTAAGCGACGTTCAAAACAAACAAAGGAACGAGTTGGGAGCCAACTCAATATCTGACAATCACCAGAAACCCGCTGGTACATCTCCCCCAAACGGACATGTCAGCCTGCCAAGATAATGGGAACTGGCCCCAAAACTGATGTTGTGTTTATGCAACCCACACGGCGCCCCCATCCCCACTGAACCCACCAAAAACACCACTTCCACCTTAGCCTATTCTGGGCGTCCTTTCCAAGGGCTTGGTCGGCTTGGTGTTTTGGTGTGTCCATCGAGTCCCACGGGTCGCTTCCGGGCAACTCATCGCCTCGGTCCCCGCGCTCCCGGAACTTCTGCAGCACCTGGGCGGGCACGAAGAACCTGGGCGGCGCCTCACCGCCAAGCTCCGCCTCCACCAGCCTAAGGACGGACTGAAGCGGGAAGCATCCCCGCGACCCGGGGGGGGGAGGGTTGGCTTCCTTTTGGTTGTGGGTCCCCGGGTTCTCTGAAACAACACGAAGGATGCCATCAAAACACCCAACAAAAAACGAACACCCAATCTGGTGGCTTGGATTGGTTGTTTGGCGTGGTACCGAAACTGATCAAACTGGTCTCCAAAATGGGGCGACACCCTCGAAACTGGAGGTCCACTCAGGTTTGGCATGTTGATGCAACACCACTTTCTGGAGTCGGGCGGTCAAAAGCCAAGCGGCCAAGAGGTTTCATTTCAAGACCCGACTTGAAGGACTAAGCTCTGGCCAAGTTGCTCTGCCACCCGCTTGTCCACTTCGCTGCCGCTGCGCAAACCCTCCGGAGTAAAGTACCTCTGGGTAGCCAACAGGCTGGACGCTATGGATGAACAAAACTCTAAGCCCAAATTCAGGGCTTCCTGTAGCACCCATGAGGAACATCACCTATTGGTCCAAAACGAAAGCGAGCAGCCTTAAAGGGACAAATAAGGACTCCACCTTCAAATAATGCCGCCAAGCAAAGGAATTACGATTCCCCTTAAGCCTGCATCAAGTAACCTTTCGGCCGAGGCGACCAAAGGAACACCACCAATTTGGGACGGATTCATATTTTGAGACAAGCTCGACATCCCCTTGCCTCGTTCGGATCTCCTCGAGGTTCTCAAACTTTCCACCGTGGGCCTTGCTCTTGCCTGAAAAGGGCCCGCTGACAGCTGAGCAAACAGGTGTGCACCCCTTGCTACCTGCTGGACTCATTGCACGTTATATTCAAGCAATCATTCAGAACAACACCTGTACATAGACTAATGCAAATCTACATTGTGATGTAAACACAAAAATATGTCAAGCGCGTCAGCCCCCCACACTTGGTGACTTGTTTTGGAATGGTTTAAGAGTTCAGTTGCATAGTGGGTCCGGTGGAAACAGTGAACCCTGATTGGCTTCGACAATTTCAAGTGGGAAATCCACAAATGAAAAGGGAAAGGTTGTGAACAAAAAGGTTGTCGGAGCAGTGCGCACGAGTACTTCCTCAATGCTCATTTGGGTGGTACCCCTTTTCTTCATTGCAGACAAAAGGAGGTAGACTGGTGTGCATATTGTGCATATCTCCTCATGTTGTATGGCTTGCTTGTTGTTTGTGAGTGTTGGCTTGCTTGTGGTTGTTGCCTAAGTGCAGTCTGGTGCGTGCTCATGTGCCTTTGCTTGCTGTCTTGCGTTCCTGGCTTCTTTGCCGGTGTGCGTTTGCTTGATTGCTTGTGCTTCTGTTTTTCTTGCTCGTGTGTGTCTTTGTCTTTCTCGCTCGTTTGCTTTCCCACCTGTTTGTTCCGACCCACTTGGCCCACCGGGCCCGGGTCCCGACGGGTCCCGACGGTTCCCGCGTGCCTTCCACGGCCGGCCCAGCGCCGCAGCCGATGGTGGTGCGCATCACCAGCAGCGAGGGCTTCTCTGTCTGAGCCTTGGCCTCCGCCACGGCCTCCTCGAACACCTGGCTCCCTTCAGAACCCACAGAAATCCAAGGAACGAAACCGCTCCACCCACACCTAGCCGTCCTGAACACTTGATGACAATGGGAATCGGAGCCTGATGAAAATGGAACGAAACCTAACCCACAGAACTCGTGGAAGGAAGGAAAACGTGCTAAATTGCACGAGCCCCCTGCGGGAAGGGATGAACAAGTGTTTTCAATGCGTTGGGCAGAAAGAAGTAACACCTGCAACCCTAGACTAAAAAATTGTAGTAAAACACTTATCCCTCCCTTCTCGCAGGGGCTCGACTCAGATATTGCCCCCAGCCAGCACTCTTTTTTCCACAAATTTCCAGGTTGATGTGCTTCTCGCATCAAAACTGCACACTACCGTTTCGAATTGAACATCTGGCTGATGTTGCCAGACGAGGGCTCTTTTCTTCCATTTGTTCGCATGGGAATTTGAATGTTGTAGACTAGACAACATTTCTCGTCGATTCAACACCATTCCCCGTGTCGCCCACTCGACAACATTTCTCGTCGGTTCGACAACATTTCCGAAATTGTTGTCGGGTCGACAACTCTTTTCCTTTTCCTGTGGAAAATTGAATATGTCGTCGACTCGACAACATTTCTCGCCGGCTCGACAACATTTCCGAAGATTTCGTCGACTCGACAACATACTCGTCGATTTGACAACTCTTTCCTTTTCCCGTGGAACATTGAAAATGTCGTCGACTCGACAACATTTCTCGTCGATTCGACCTGAAATCGACTCGACAACTATTGACAACTGTTGTCATTTTTCCAGTGAAAGTTGAAAATGTCGTCGACTCGACAACATTTCTCGTCGATTCGACAAAATTTCCGGAAACTTAGTCGACTCGCCAACATTTCTTGTCGATTCGACAACTTTTCCTTTTTTCCCAAGAGGAAACAAAATGTCGTCGACTCGACAACATTTCTCGTCGATTCGACAACATTTCCAGAATTTTCGTCGACTCGACAACATCTCGCAGATTCGAGAACATTTCTCGACTCGACACCATTTCTCGTCGATTCGACAACATTTCCGGAAATGTTGTCGAATCGACAACATATCTCGTCGATTCGACAACATTTCTGGAAAGGTTCGTCGGTTGGTGTTTTTTTTCCAAAAAGAACTGTGAAAACACTTATTTTTAAGCAAAAATGACAAGAACACACTTATTTTTATGCCCCCAAACCCGTGAAGACACTTGTTGAAAAATGCTGCGCAAAAATGTTGTCGACTCGACAACATATCTCGTCGAATCGACAACATTTCCAGAAATGTTGTCGAATCGACGAGATATGTTGTCGAGTCGACGAGATTTCCGGAAATGTTGTCGAATCGACGAGAAATGTTGTCGCGTCGACGACATTTTCAAATTTCACGCCAAAAAGGAAAAGTTGTCGAGTCGAGCAGATTTCTAGAAATGTCGTCGACTCGACATTTCTGTCGAGTCGACGACATTTTCAATTTCACGGGAAAAAGGAACAAGTTGCCGAATCGACGAGAAATGTTGTCGGAAATGTTGTCGAATCGACGAGAAATGTTGTCGAGTCGACGAAATCTTCGGGAATGTTGTCGAGTCTTCGCGGCCGCCTTTGTAAGGCAGTGAGCGCCTCCATGCCATCCGTTGTTGCTTGTAATGCTTGAGTTCGCGCTTCTGCTTGTGAACGCTTGTTGCTTGAGCTGTGCTCCGTGCATGAGGGCATGCCCAGACTCTTGTGAATGATGCTTCCGCAACGCATTTGCATTTCCAACTGCGACCATGAGAATACGCCACATGACACATGATGGCACCAAGCTAAATCCTCAATGAGTTGCATGGTCCTTGGTTGATCCGGAAAAGGCTCTTCGAGCTTTTGGAATCTTTCGATTTCCCATTGAACCTGCAAATTGCAAAAGGTCAGATTATCAGCAAGTAAAACCCCATTCAGGTTGGAAGAAAACCGATATCGTCCATCAGATCTGTCGCCTCCAACGTTTCAACAGGGGGAAACCTGGTTGCATCCTTGAGGAAGTGTTCAAACCAGTCCGCGAGTCGTGTGAAACACTTCTTGATTTGGAATAGGCCCCCCCCCTGAGCTCGTGCAATTTAGCAGGAAAACGCGGCTTTTCGGGTAGCTCCACCACCCAAACCTGATAGGGAATGCAACAAGAAGGCGCCATCCCCAGGGGAATGCAACCAGAAGGCGGGGGGCCATGCTGAAACACGGAAACAAATCGACCCAAGCTGAATTCTGCAACCCAGGCCCTTGGACAACAAAGAATAGCATCGGGCAAAAAAACGGAAAGCACAACATGGAAAATGAAGGAATCTCTTTCTGGGATCGGACCCGCTTGTCAAGGTGGGTCCCTCTCAATTCTAAGGGAAGGACACTAGGTGGAGACCCCGGCTCTGACAAAACATGTCAAAACCGCTCGGGCAGCAGCCTTGAGACTTCCTTGAAAGCGGAAACATGGCAACTTGCTATGATTTGAAGCCTGCAACCACTTGGTAGGGATGCTGCAGCTGCTGCATAGAGATGCAACTTATCATATCATGTATCAGGATATGTTTTTGAATGTGGACCATTGGTGGCCCCGGTGCGACCCTTGCAGGAACTACTTGAGTTATGTAAGTGGCACCGGTTGCATGTTCCCCCAATCCCCGACAGCCCATTCCGCACAAACATTAACTCACGACCGCCACAACCACTGAGGAAATATGATGTCTACAAATACAAATGCCAAACTAAATCATACAGCTATAAGCTATATACATAAAATCGCCTACCTCATATCTCCAGTGGCCCTTCGGTGGGCCGGCAAAACCCTCGAGCCTTGGGGTCGTGCACGTCGCCGGAGAGGCGGATCACGTTCCAGCCCTTTGCCGCGAAGCTGGCGGCGGCATCCTCGCTGAAGGCCAGGCAAGTGGTGCCATCGATGGTGATCCTCACGCCGGACGGTTTTTTGGTCCGAGAGCCGATGGGATGGCGTTCCATCGCTTTAAACCGAAGAACTTTGTGGGTGGCTTCCACTGAGCGTAACACCGACAAACAAACAATACACTACATGGGGGTTTCCCAATATGAACAATCCGAGGTACACCATTCATCAGGGGTCACTGGATTTCCCCTGCATGACTGGTGGTTTCCAGTGAAACCGCCACTTTTCGCGGTCCAACAAAAGGAAAAGCAGAGCTCCCAATTGTAGCCTAAGGAGCAGCTGCCCAAAACAAGTACGGCAAAGCGATGGAAAATCAACCACCAAAAAATGACACCCATCTAGGCGTGAAACCGCTGGGGGGACCATTGCCTGGTCCTCCTGTAGCCCTGGCTGGTATGAGCTTCCCCGGGCCCTGATAGACATAGGCTGTAATTTCTTTAGGATGTCCACCCATTCTGTACCCAGGGGTTGGTCACCCACTGCCCAGATACCAGCCTTCCGGGGACATAGGGCAGCTGCCTTTGTGGGACGTTTTAGCTCGCTCCGAAGGCGTTGGAAACAACACACTGGTACATTGATTGATGTGGACCCATCAATGTTACCATTCAAAGCTTGGTTTTAATTGGAATAACAAAATCAGCCCGAGAAAATCTTGAGAGCCTCCAAACATGCAACTACCTAAGTGCCCCCAGTTCGTTCGAAGGGGCTGGTTGTCGTCGTAGAAGACAATGAGCTTGTGCAGCTTCAGGTGCCCTGAAGGCAAAGCTATGATTGTGAAGAGGGTAATTATTGTATTCAACATCTGCCTTATTTGGGTGTGGGTCAAAACTAAACCAGCGCTAGATTTAGTTATTGTTGCCATTTAGCAGGGTTCCATTGCCAGCCATCGTGTCAACCCACGCCACAAACAAAAGCCATCAACCCGAACCGCAAACCCGAATCAACCAACTCACACCTCGCTGTATTCGGAATATGCATTATTCTAGCTACCCCCTTGTGGGTGGTTTCGATTGGTGGTTGGTGGTTTAGCATCCACCCTCGATGAGCACAAGGAGTGCAAATCCTCAAACCACCAATCCAGACCACCAACTGAGGGTTACCTGAATATTTGGCATCAATCCAAACCACACACCCAAGCTTGCAACCCAAACCGCAAACCATCATCAACTCTCACCACCCATCAACGGTGCATAGTGCATGCTTTGTTGTAAAGAAATCAGCTCGGGAGTGCGGAAGGGTAGGTTCAGGGCAAGGGGGCGTCTTCCCCTTCACCTTCGCTTCAAGGCAGCCCTCGAACCAGCAAAACAAAATACCAAGTATAAGGAAGGGCGAGCTCACCGAACCTTGCAAGGGGTCACTGCAACTCACAAGTGCGGCAGTTCTTGCCAGCCGGCCAAATCGTGAGGTCTTCATTTGCAAGCAAAAGGCTCGAGAACAAAGGTACAAATCGAAAAAGTTTGTCTCTGATCAATCCCACTTGTTCCTTTGTTGTTTGATGGCCGGTCGCAAGCCAGTTTGAAGAGCCACGCGGGTTTCAACATCGACCAAACAGTATACTGGTTCATGGCTTAAGCACGGCAATATGCCACCAACGGAAACATGGCAATGAAGTACCTACCTGTAAACCTTTCGAGCCCCCCAATGGTGTGGGTGGAGAACGTTGGGGGTTCTGACACCCTCAATTGATGGTTTGGATTGATGGTTTCGGGTTTGAACCCCTGGTTCTTGCCGGAACCCCTTTTGCCGCAACTCCAAACCGCCGGGCTCCGCGGCTCCAACCAAGGATTACCTGATGAAACCTCTGGGGCTATGGACTCGACTTGACTTGATGACTCGCCTGCCAGGGAGGCCGCTTCCGAGCTGACGCCTTCCATGAGGCATCCGTCACCCGCCAGCACGTAGGTGTAGCTATCGAAGAGCGGAAAGCCCTCCTGCCAAAGCTCGGCAAATGCCGGCGATCTTTGGGGGGCATGGCCAACACCAAGCTGGAGGAAGCGAAAAAAATATGAACTGCAGAAACGGAAAGCATAGCAAGCACAAAACCAACCAGGGCCATGTTGGCTGCTGAGTCCTTGTTGAACCGGGCTGCCAAATGAGCCTCTGCGATGGCCATGCCTGCCAATCCAAGAAATCAGGAAGCCTCAAGAAAGTGCTGAAGAAAGTGCAGGAAACCACATCGACCTTTTGCTGGCTTGCACCATGCAATCTGCTTTCCTGCACTTCAAAATAAGAAGGCTTCTGTGCACCAAACCTGGGCTTGGTCTTCTCCTCCCACTAGCTAACATGGCCCTTGACTGGAGATGGACCATGTCTTTTGAAGGGATTTTCTGATGGGTTCCACGGTAGTTGGTGGGGGAATGGGTGCCAAATAGATTGTCTGGAAAGCGTCAAAACCATCATCCGTCCCCTTTTGGCCCCCTTTTGGGGAAAACACACTATAGTATGAGTATTTAGCACATTTTAGCACCCAAGTTCTTAGGGGGCATCATTTTTCTACGCCGAATGTGCCTACTGCATTGGCAAAGCCCTGGCCCAATGGTCCGGTGGTGACTTCCACGCCGCTGGTCATGCGGAACTCGGGGTGCCCAGGGGTCACAGAGCCCGCTTGCCGGAACTGCTTCAGCCGCTCCATGGACACTTCCTCAAAACTTGTCTGCTCTGTTAGGCTGAAAATCGAACACCGGTGTTTCCGAGGGTTGCTTAGCCGATGTCCCCAAGGCTCCTGCTGCAGTAAGCAGGAAAAGAAGGGAACCCTTAACAGTGAAGGACTTTGATCCTGGGCGAAGGGCGCGTCATGATTTCTCCAGATCAGGGGATTCCCCAGCGATCTGGATCCCGTCTCAAATTCGCCGGCACTTCATCAACTCCGCTCAGCCCCAAAGTTGCCGGGTTCCCAACAAACACTCAAGTATTGTAAACCACTCCAACAAAGGATGAACACACATACAATCCTTGTAAACCCTATTGAAACCCCAAAAAGGCCCCAACGGCTTCCGAATACATCCGCTGCAGGGTTCCCTTTGGCATGTCCCACCGCAACACACCACCCAGCAAGAAACTCAAGTCGAGTTTGCCCAACGGATATTTAAACTCCTGAAAAAATGCAAAACAACTGCGACTTCCGGAAAAACCTCCTTGATGGTTCAAAGGCGTCCGTCCCATGTTTGGGCCGTGCGTCGTCATGTGGAATCCCCAGGCCAGTGCCCGCCAAGTGCAGCATCACATAGAGCAGTGCACTGGCATGGCCCGCCGACAGCACGAAGCGGTCCCGGTTCAGCCACTTCTGGAAAGGCGAGAACCGCATGATCCTCTGAAAACAAATCGGGCGTTTGCTAAACGAGACGCATCTGGAAATCGGCTTGGTCATATTCTTGGCCACTTCAAGTGGGGAACCTTCGGAACCATTTATCCCCATAGCAAAGTACACGGTGCATGTAGGTCGGCTTTACCAAACTCCCCGCAAGAAGCAAGGCCGTTTCAACCAGCGAAGGGAACAGCAAGTCGGACGGGACCCCTGAAGCAACAGATCTGCTTGTCCTGCCCCACAGCGCGTTGGCCAAGGGAGCACACCCGAAGGGCGTGCCCAAGTGACCCGAAGAGGCCTCAGGGTTGCGTCATTCAGCCGCATCGGATGTAATATAAAACAATGCAATGATTCAGTAAAACAAAACTCACTTCCTGACAAAGTCCAGGCCTTTGTTTACCACCAAATTTGTCTTCCCCAACAAGTCTTGAGTCAAGTGAAACTACTGAGATGTGCTACAACATCTATTGTTTAAGCCACCCCCCTTCATTTCCCCTGACCAGCCGAGTCGATCACATTCTGCCCAAGCCTTGTCCACCATGTCCGCTGCAAGCAGGCGGATGGTGTAGATGGATAAGGTCTCCTTTGGTTTCGCGGGGGTACGGGACCCAACTTCCTATACATTTCCCCAGTTACTTTCTGGGCACCTCGCTTACGAATCATACACGCGGTTTAGGGGCACCTGAGGGTACTTGAGAATTCCCCAGGTCAAGCACGCCCAAACACCCACGTACCCGAGTAAGCGCCCCCAAAAAACACAAAGGCCCAAATGATCTCAGAATAGGGGGACTGGGGACTGCAAATGATATGATGGTTTTTCCTTGTGATTGCCCTTGAAACAAACCTAGAAAAGTGAACCCACAAAAAATACACCCAAGTGCATAATGGGGACATCAAGGGTACAACAATATTTACGAGGGGGAAACCAGGGGAACACAAATAACCAAACCCAGAAGACGCCATAGTCATATAGGAAGTTGTCATTTGTTTGGGGTGAGATTCTGCGATTGTGGCAGCAAAGTCTCCAAAGCAAGCTCATCCAGGCCGGTCGCATCTTGCAGGTTCGATGGCTTCACAGTTCTGTTCTCTTCCTGGACCATTGCTCAAACCCCGCCGGGGCTGTTCGAATGACTGGAAACTCTGGTCTGGCTTCACTCACCCAGGAAACCATCACCAAGTAAAACCAAACCCTTTACAGACGTCACTAGGAAGGTATGGAAAGACTAGCTGTTCAAAATGGAGGGTTGGCCAATCCTAATCCATAATCCTTACAGGGAAGTCCCTACAAAGAAAACCCCTTGCGTAACCTTAGCTTAAATCCCCTGGAAGCAAAAACAAAAATGATTCCAGTAGTGATAGATTCCCTTTACAACCAACAGGGGAAATAACAAACATTCTTAACCGAATGGAAGTCAGGTAAGGATTAAGGAGTACCTTTGAACAGCCCGGCTCCGTTGGGCCAAAACGGCTCTGCTTGCCGTGTAAGCTCAAATGTCAAGTTTCGTGGGTTCCGCGTTTCTCCCATGAAGGCAAAGGTTCCTTGAAAAGGATAGGCCCCCCAAGTTTCTCCTCCTCGGCGCGTCCAACTTTTACCTCCAAGATAAACATCACCCTACCAACACAAAAGAAACAACCAGGCGACGTTCGGCCAAACTGTTTGTTTGGCTGCAAGCTGGAAGCCTGGCCCCAAATATTTGCATCACTTGCCAACTTGCTCTAGATCGAGTGCCGGGCACCACAGGGAGCCAGCTCCAGCGCTTCCGGCAATACCTCGGATACATGGCACGATGGGTGCAACTATGTCCAACTCCTGTCAAGGCCCACAGCCAAAATAGTAGGGGCCCGTGACCGCCATAGGGATTTGTTTTCAGGCTCTTCCTTGCCTGACTTACCAAACCACAATTTAGCGGAATGGTGAAACCACAATTGAGCGGAATGGTCAAACTGGTCCCCTGCAAAAATGTAAAGGTTTGTGGCGGGGGGAGCAGTTTTTCGCTGACGATTTTTGCCCAGCACGCCCGGGCTGACAAAACAGTGCCCCTTTGCGGAAACGCTTAAGGAAGCAAATCATGACGCCGAGGTCCCACAAATCCGGCGATGTCGAGCATACCCCCAGCCCCAATTTGTGCAGGAGAGTTGCGAAACTTGAGTAGCGGCCCTCGCCGGATGAGGCCTGAGCACAGCTGGCGTCCGGTAGAAAAGCACGGCTTTCGGGCAGCAAGCTCAAAAATGATGTTGTCGCAGAACGTGGGAAACCCCTCGAACGAGCAACAGCCTCAAGGTTCCCCCTTAAAACCCTCAAAGCAGAGGACAACATACCACATTGCGGGGACATACCCTCAAGACACACTGCTTATTTCAAAGTCACATGTGAAGAAGTGCAGGGAGTCATTGAAAACCTCAGATCCTAGCGAGTTGTTCAAAAGGAAATGGAAAATGGAAAAACTGTCCTCAGCGCGGCCCGATCCTGCCTGAAATGGCGAAGCCTTCACTCTAGTGACTTTAACACGGCCACGACAACCAACAGCGATTAAAGGGGGGGACCAAAAGGACTTTGCACCACGAGCAGGTACAGGAGCTGGCGTCCCAGTTCCCTTCTCATCTGCAACCGTAGCTTCGTTGCGCACGGTGGGTTGCAGATGCCGTGCGCCCCTGCTAACGGGTAAAGTGCAACTGGCAAGAGACTAGTAGACCCCGGCCTCTTCTGGACAGGCACCCCTCCGACGGCTTCCCGCGAACAGCTCCAACGATGGCTTGCTGACTCAAGTATTTCGTGCTTGTTTCTAGCATGTTGCACACACACGCGTGCCCCCCAGTTGGAGGGCGACAACTTGAAAATTTTGTCTGGACGAACAAGGAAGTGAAGCTCAGAGGTGACGGAGGGCCTTAGACGGATGTTCTGCCAAGATCAACGCACTGAAGAGAAGCACCATTTCCTGAAATGGGTTCAGTCGACACGAAGCCGCCCTAATTGCAAATTGCACGCAACCGGCGGTGATTTTTGCTCGCCTGCGATCGAACTGTTCAAGTGAAGCGGTGGCTTTGCAAGCGCCTGGTGCTCCGCGGAAGTGGACCCCTTCTTCGAGGATCTGGTTCGCAATCTGCACTAGGTGGCCTACATCGCTCAAAGCTCTGGAGTGGATCGCGACTGGGTCCTCAAGTTGCGGAAGCACTAACTGCCACGGCCTGACGTTGCTGACGATGATCCGGCACCGGGCAGCAAAGCCGGAGAAGCGGTGCAGTGAATAGCCTGCAGACTTGTCTGACCGGAGAGGCGTTGAGGCGGGCTGCTGAAACGTGATAGCACGTTGATGAACGGACAGGTTGAGCCCTAAGACAGCTTCTTCTGACTCATCCTCCAGCATAATGCGCGCACTGTAGAAACTGGGCCACGTGACGTCAAAACTGTCAAGATCAGATGGAAGACAAATGATGACGCTGTTGTCAACGTACCGCCGGTGAATAAAACCGGAAAATGAAGGTGGAAGATGAAGCGAATGAACACATGCTCGCGGAACAGGGCAACGATGGCACAAAGAACAGGCGCAAGCTGGGACCCCATGGAGGCACCCTGGATTTGCTTGAACGTGACCCGTCCGACGCAGAAAAAAGCGTTGTCCAACAGAAACTTGGTCAATGGGAGGAGGTCCTGTACCCGGATGCCGCGGTAGTCCTGCTCGTGTTTTCTCCACCTTCCACGAAACACGCGGAGGGCTCGTTCTGTCTTCCGCATAGATGCCTGAATGACTTGATCCGTCCTGCCGTCATGTTGCAAGACATAGGTATGAACAGTGAAAGTCAGCACAAGCATTACTTGAGGCTCCCACAGATGCCATGACACTCAGCGCCTCTTCGAATGCCTTTCGACTTGCGACAGCGTGATGACAAATGATCTGAGGCCCTTCTTCTATCTTCTTCTTGTACTTTCCTCATTCTTTCTAAGTAGGGATTCTTCGTTGTGGAAAAGTGGGGCAAAAACACAGGGAACCCTGGTGATGTCCCAACAGAACGATGGGGAAAAGAATGGGGGATCAACCTGAAGAACATTAAACATGAACAAAAGCCTGGACATCAAATGCAAATCACGGGCAAGTGGTGGCATGACACAAAAACGATGCAACACCCAAGACTCGAAAATGTTGGCCATCCATTCGGACCTTGGGGCCAGCCTCCAAGGCCCTTTGTGCCACGCCCAAGTTGGCCTCTGCGTAGCCAATGTTGAGCCTCAGCTCTCAGAATTCCAATGACACAAGAGGAAGTTCACCCGCCAGCGTTGCCTAAAGGCAATGTTTAGAAACAAGGACAAGCCAAATTGTGCGCAAAGCTTCCACTTGCCAATATTTGCCAAATAAGATGGGGAGGCCATCGTGTAAAACAGAAAGGTACAACCTCCCAGACGCAATAGTCCTGAGCAGCTAACAAGTTGCCGTGCTAACTAAAAAGTTGCCATTCAAACCAACAAGCAACTGTTGGTGCATCATGCACCGGGGCAACTGTTGGACTCATGTACGGGGGTGAAGCCTTCCATTTCAAGCAACTCGAGCCGATTTGCAACACGGCACATGTGACGCCCTGCCAGCCTGGTTTTGACAACTCAAGCAAGGGCTGTTGTCATATGGGCATGGGTCAAAATACACCACCAGGGGACCGCAGGTTTTAGTTCGTGTTTACCAGGGTTACTTACATTTTGGGCACCTATTTTTCACCCACGCTTTGCCGAATTGTGTCCAGCCGAATCCGAATCGTCGGCCCAAGGCCGTGACAGTAAAACGGCGCCATCAGCGCCGGACAGGCTGCCCGTACCTTGGATTCCATGCGCCCTGAGTTGGGTGTGTCATTTTTTAGGGGACCCCCCCAAAAAGAAAACGACTTCCTGTTCGCTGTGAAACGACCAAAAAAAGGGCCCTCAAAGATCCACATTCCCTCTAAAATGGGACACTCTCCTACTCAACAACTAAGTTTCATTCATCAAGTGGGTCCGCTATTCCTTTACCAGTTAACCCGAACCAATTTGTGTATACTCATGTATGCAAACACGCCCACATATATATGTATATATATTATAGATACATATGTTGGGACCTCCGCACAAGCCAGATTGAGAGCGGAAACCTAATGGTATTGGAATTGTCATGGCCGCAAAGGCTGCATTATTCAAAACAATCCCAATGTCAAGCCCACCACGGGCGGTTCCAAAAGCGCGCCTCATGCACGGCTGCGGCTAAGCCCTTATCGTGTGATGCCAAAGTAGACAATTCCTACGAGTTCATTATATGCAAGGGATACCCTCAGCGTCAAACACGGGGGGGCAGGTTGACTCCACGGGCAGAAGTGGTCCTGCCAAGTTGCATTCCCGGACCCGTCGCGCCTCAGCTTCGCTCTCTGGCATGGTCATCAAAACTAGAGCAACGGAATCCTGGGGCGGGGTAAGTGGAGACTTGACTATGAGGTGACGATGTGTCAATTCAATTGTTCATAAGCCCTCGCAGGTTCTGGGATGCGCAGCTTTGGCCATGTCTGGCCTCCCCATAGGCTTCAATAGCCTTCTCGTAGTTGCCCTTGGCCCAGCGGACGACGCCTCAGGTGCCGGCTTCAACACAGTGACAAGATTGTTTGAAAGGACGTTCCGGATCTATGACCAAACCCAAACCCCGAAAATCATAGGGTTACGTTGGTCGATCTGGTCAAACTGGAAACGCCAAAAGGCTAGAACTGGTCGATTCACTTTGAATACCGTCAAGTCATCAGCCAAAAGTTGAGAAAACTGATGAATGCACTTGGGCCACATTTTGTCGAACATTTGGACCTCCACCAATATTCCTACATTTTACGTGTTCATGTCTCAAAAGGGGGGCCCTAAAGATGGGCTTTCCTGTTTTTCCCTTCAAACCACCATACACATGTCAGAACCGGACACCCCACGCACGCCACGCGCACACCACACAATCAACACACACACACACACGTACACGCGCCCACGCGTGCACCCATACAATGCACACACACACACACACGAGGCGCACACGCACACACGGACACACATACACATACACACCACCACCACCACCACCACCACCACCACCAGCACAGGCACGGGCACGGGCACGGGCACAGGCACAGGCACACACGCAGAAGACGCAAACGCAGACGCAGGCGCAGACACACAGACACAGACCCTGAGACAGAGACAGACAAAGACACAGTCACAAACACAGATACAAACACAAACGCAGACACACACACACACACACACACACACCACACACGGGCATAAGGTCTGAAAAGGAAACCCCGTGGACTAGAAAGCCGAAACCGACAAGGCCAGACTCCACTTGAGTGGTGGTTCTTATTCCCTTAAAAATTGCATTGACGTGTCAAACCCTTCCGCCAAACCTTCCGCGGTGTGAAGGGTACCTTCCGCGAGCATGTTTCTATATAAGTGCTTCCGCGGGCAAGTTGCTTCTGGAAAGCGAGGAAGGTAGCTTCCGCGATGCACGGTTTGCTAGCAAACGTGCTTGGCAAACACCACGCAAATGAAAGCAATTCAACAACCTCCCTTCCGCGAGCAACCTTCCGCAAACCTTCCGCAGCTGCAGTGCAGTGCTACCTTCTTTGACATGTTAACATCTGTACATCTTGGCTTACCCGAACGAACAACGCCACGCAGTCCAAGGTCCCGGCCCAGATTCCGCAGAAGCATCGCCTCGGAGTTTGGCATCAGCTCGGATCACTCAGCCGAGCGAGCCATCCTCAAAACTCATTTCGGCCTGAGATCAGGGGGTCATGATCTTTCCCGCTCGAACGTGGCTCACATGACAGTTCTGAGAAGCAAACTCACATCCTGGAAGAAAATTGGCAATTCGGGCCGGCAAGAAAGTAGTGACTCTATGTGCAGAAATCAACAAACAAACCAAGAATAAAACAAGAACATATGAAACAATAACGAAATACGCCAACACGTGTATTAAAAACTATGTAAATCAATAAATAAATACATACATAAATAAATAAATAAATATATATATATATATTATAAAATATATATATAGATATAGATATATTACATATGCATAAGTGTGTGGGTGTCTGTGTGTCTCACATTTTGGTTGCAGAGTCGGACATTCGATTCCCGAGTCCCCGAGTCCCCGAGTCCCGGGTTAAGCCCCCGAGCCCCTTCGGCGCTCTCCAGGGTCCGCGTGTTGCGGCGGATGGCCAGCGCCTGCTGCAGAGCCCCGGCGGCGCCTGCAAGGCCGAGAACGCGCGCGCGCACGAGACGGGGGCCCTTGGCCGTTGTCAACAAGGTTTGGGGATCCCATTTTGGGGTTTTTGGTGAATTCACCACCCGTTTTGGAACCTAGTGGTTTGATTGGAATGTTCACTGGGGGGAAGGGGTTTTGACCCATGGCCCTCTGAACCTTTGCGCTTTTGGCGCCAGACGCGGAGGTGGGGGAAGTCCGAAAGCCGTGGTTATCTCATCCAGTGTGCGATTTGTCCCTTGGTGGCTTGACAAACAAGCAAGAGAGCGGGAATCCAACACAAGGACTGAAATACAGTCCGGATCATGCCCAAGACCCACAGTACAGCCGCACCAAAAGCAAGACCAACAGCTGCAGGAAATATGGCGCAACAAAGCACACAAAGCCTCCAAACATTGTCAAAACCAGCTTTAACACACCAGCGGCAGCACAGGAAGCACAGGCAACATTGAAAGCCTGGCATCGTTGTGGCCCCACAGTTCTGTTGGCACTGAATGGGGCTCCGGAGAATATCCAGAGGCGTAAATGTTATAAGTCCCAAGGTCCAAAGATCCGGGATGCAGGCATGGATTTGGTGGTTCAAGATTCGCACTGAAGTCACAAGCGCTAGATCTCTGCATGACACCGAACCAAAATTATCCCCAAAGTCCCCTGACCGTTGATCTCGCAGTTCAAGCCATCACGAAGTTTGGAGTTCCAAATCCTGGTGGTACTGACAAATTGCCCGGGCGAGAAGGCCTGGCAGGACAAAGTCCTTGAACAAACGACAGATCGATAACCTCAATTTGCTTGAGTCCCCTGGAACAATTAAAACAATCCAGTAGTGATAGATTCCCTTTAAAACCAACAGGGGAAAATAACAACATATTCTTCACCAAATGGAAGATAAGGTCAACAATCGTTCGTCCATAAGCCCACTGGCGGCTGGCCTTCAAGATCTCCAGAGCGCCATCGAGCGGCCTGTGTCAAGGGAACCCAAGCGCTGAACCAGCCGCAAGAAGACAGTCCCCAAGAGTGACGTCGCTCTGGCCACGAGTCCGCTTAAACCTCCACTTGGGATTGAGGTCGATCCATGGTTCCACAAGCCAGTAAGCAAAAACCGCGCTGGATGGTCCAATGTTGTAAATGAAGAAGGATTGTCGTACTGGGGAAATAGAGGCTGCATGTCAAACGATGCCGGGCTGACCCCGATGTTGGAGAGCAGGTCTACGCCAGCCATAGTCTCCTCCACCGCGGTGCCATCCGGACAAAGGTCACCTTCCTACTGAGAGCGGACCCAAACAAACCGCGACAGTTTAGACTGCCCAGAGAGGGGAGTGGAGCCTCACCGCAAATGGACCGAACCTCTTGTGATATGTCCAAATCTGAAGACCGGGTCCAGCGTTCCCATGCGCTCGTGCCCCCTTCGGGCATCTTCGCAGGACCTCAGCTCTCGGTTCATGGCCTGCTCACAAGTCCGCCATACCCCCCACCAACCTGGAAAACACAAGGCCCCTTGCAGAGAAACACGGTGCAGGAACCCAGGAACCTCCAATCAGTGTCCATGTCAGTTGACGAGTGGCCCACAAACCATGGCTTCGGAGCCCCGGTGTCTGTCAGGGTAGTTCCATCAGGCAATTGGCTGAAAGAAAACCAAAGGCCGTTGACCCCGGGCATTTTATTCGTTAGGAACAGCTCCGAGAATTGACCGCCGTCCGGAGGGGTGGTCAACCCCAAGAAATGCTACTTTCCTCACTGTTCACTGCCAGTAAGTCCGATAAACCATTCAGGAAACTTGAACCCCCCCTCTTGGACACCAAATCATTCTCTCCATTTACATGCAATATGTGTCTGTCTAATTCTCATGCCGATGTGAACGGCCACCTACAGATTAATGCGGTCGGGATACTAGTTCCCTTGAGTTTATTGTACCACTGGCCAACTGTGTCCGCCTTCAACTTGAAGAGGACAATAAACCAATGACCAGCACCGGCCCCAGTCATTCGGAACCTTGGAAGCCCCAAGGACCGTGCGAAATTTAAGCTCCAGTATTACACCCAAGCTGGAAGCGTTCTCCCCTCACATTCAACGATGACTGCCCCCCAAGTCGCTCCTAGCCTAGAAATCATACCTTGAGGGGTGTGAATTGGGGCTGGGGGGCCTGACGCGCGCGAGCGAAGCTTGAAAACACAAAGCAGGGAGCAGAAAGGCAGAAAGGGCCTGCTGAATTCAGGACATGCACGAAAACCCGCGGGTTCCCCAATGCAATCAGATGTTGTTGTTTGACAATGGCAATCAAAATATTGTTTCTCGGATATCGGAACCAGGCTGCGGGAGTGGCATCATATTTCAAGGTCGCGGTGGGGGAACGGGGCATTGGACCCCCAAATGGCCGAAAGGCCTCAGAGCCGGCCATGAACAAGACTGGACAATGGATAGAAATTGCATTTAATTGATGGATGGGATGGTTTGGAGGCGTGGCCGCAATCGAGGTTCAAATCCCCAAACAAGCCCACACCAATCTGGGCAAACTATGATGACTCACCAACCGGGAACAATGGAGCCGCTCCAAAGTGAAGAACCTTCACTAAAGGGCGAGGTCGCGACGCAACTCTGACCAGTCTTCCCCTTCTCCCCTGTTTCTGCCATGGCGGCTGAAGGAGCTCCGATTGGTCGCCGGTGCAAGCGCCCATGCCAAGGCAGCACAGCAAGTGAGAGCCTGCCGCGGGAAAGTCTCCACGCCGGTGACTTCCATTTGTGATACCAAGCACCTGTAGGATTTTCATCTCAATCACTTCAAGGCCCTGGTATCACGGCAATTGCAAATAGCCCGACGTTTGGCCGGTGATTTGCCAACCATTACATATTCTGCAAAACAATCGGCTCACTCACGCAAAGGGCCTAATACGCAAGGCTAGCCTTCTGAAAGTATGTCGCAACATGGGCTCAAACTAGAATACCGCAAGAAAAATACTCGGGGCTGAACAACTTTCTTTGAGGCTGTCTTGGGGAAGGCAAGCGTCCCTCGCCTTGAGGTGCCAAAGCCAGAAGCAGGCCATCTTGCAGCAGCGCGGCGGCGCGGTGGTGCAGCGACACCTCAAGAGCCAAGCGCATGCCCAGGCCCGATCCCAATTTTGCTCCGTTTGGTTTTGAAGGGGGGGTGTAACAAACACAGGATGGACCAGGATGGATCACAAAAAGTCGATAAGTCATGTACAAAGATGTAACACTGCCCGTAGAGCATCCAGCCATAACCATGTGGTAGCCGAAAGGACCATATAGCTTTCCAGGAGATCGGAAAGCAACCATAGGTACATGACGCCGGTTAGGCGTGTTCCCTTTGATTCCTGGGGTTGCAACTGCTCCTTGGGTTCCAAAGCTCAGGCATGACATTCAGGGAACCCTCCCAAGTTGACCCAAAAGATGTTCAAACCACCCAAGAAGTGGCGCCTCCCCGCTTCCCCGCCTCCCGCAAGAGCCAGCCCACTGCGTCGCAGGCAGCCGCGAGCGCGCGCGGTTCCCGGGCTCCTTTCTGACCGCGACTGCCCGTGGCTGGCTGAAGCCAATGATCAACGAATCAGCCAAGGAACCCAATCAATCGGCCAACCAGCCAAACCCAATGAAATCAATTCCTACCCAATCAAAGCCAAGCAAACCTAGTCAGACCAATCAGTCGATCAGTCAATCTACCAGTCAATCGGTCAACCCATCAATCAATCAATCAATCAACCAACCAACCAATCAATCAAGCAATCAATCAACCAGGGAATTAACCAAACAAGTTCATACAGTAATTACATCACATTACATTAACATTACGTTAAACTACATACATACATACATACATACATACATACATACATACATACATACATACATACATACATACATACATACATACATACATTACATACATACATACATACATACATACATTACATACATTACATTACATACATACATACATACATACATACATACATACATACATACATACATACATACATACATACATACATACATACATACATACATACATACATACATACATACATACATACATACATACATACATACATACATACATACATACATACATACATACATACATACATACATACATACATACATACATACATACATACATACATACATACATACATACATACATACATACATACATACATACATACATACATACATACATACATACATACATACATACATACATACATACACATACATACACATACATACACATACATACATACATACATACATACATACATACATACATACATACATACATACATACATACATACATACATACATACATACATACATACATACATACATACATACATACATACATACATACATACATACATACATACATACATACATACATACATACATACATACATACATACATACATACATACATACATACATACATACATACATACATACATACATACATACATACACATACATACATACATACATACATACATACATACATACATACATACATACATACATACATACATACATACATACATACATACATACATACATACATACATACATACATACATACATACATACATACATACATACATACATACATACATACATACATACATACATACATACACATACATACATACATACATACATACATACATACATACATACATACATACATACATACATACATACATTACATACATACATACATACATACATACATACATACATACATACATACATACATACATACATACATACATACATACATACATACATACATACATACATACATTACATACATACATACATACATACATACATACATACATACATACATACATACATACATACATACATACATACATACATACATACATACATACATACATACATACATACATACATACATTACATACATACATACATACATACATACATACATACATACATACATACATACATACATACATACATACATACATACATACATACATACATACATACATACATACATACATACATACATACATACATACATACATACATACATACATACATACATACATACATACATACATACATACATACATACATACATACATACATACATACATACATACATACATACATACATACATACATACATACATACATGTACATACATACATACATACATACATACATACATACATACATACATACATACATACATACATACATACATACATACATACATACATACATACATACATACATACATACATACATACATACATTACATACATACATACATACATACATACATACATACATACATACATACATACATACATACATACATACATACATACATACATACATACATACATACATACATACATACATACATACATACATACATACATACATACATACATACATACATACATACATACATACATACATACATACATTACATACATACATACATACATTACATACATACATACATACATACATACATACATACATACATACATACATACATACATACATTACATTACATACATACATACATACATTACATACATACATACATACATACATACATACATACATACATACATACATACATACATACATACATACATACATACATACATACATACATACATACATACATACATACATACATACATACATACATACATACATACATACATACATACATACATACATACATACATACATACATACATACATACATACATACATACATACATACATACATACATACATACATACATACATACATACATACATACATACATACATACATACATACATACATACATACATACATACATACATACATACATACATACATACATACATACATACATACATACATACATACATACATACATACATACATTACATACATACATACATACATACATACATACATACATACATACATACATACATACATACATACATACATACATACATACATACATACATACATACATACATACATACATACATACATATACATACATACATACATACATACATACATACATACATACATACATACATACATACATACATACATACATACATACATACATACATACATACATACATACATACATACATACATACATACATACATACATACATACATACATACATACATACATACATACATACATACATACATACATACATACATACATACATACATACATACATACATACATACATACATACATACATACATACATACATACATACATACATACATACATACATACATACATACATACATACATACATACATACATACATACATACATACATACATACATACATACATACATACATACATACATACATACATACATACATACATACATACATACATACATACATACATACATTACATTACATTACATTACATTACATTACATTACATTACATTACATTACATACATTACATTACATTACATTACATTACATTACATTACATACATACATTACATTACATACATACATACATACATACATACATACATACATACATACATACATACATACATACATACATACATACATACATACATACATACATACATACATACATACATACATACATACATACATACATACATACATACATACATACATACATTACATACATACATACATACATACATACATTACATACATACATACATACATACATACATACATTACATACATACATACATACATACATTACATTACATACATACATACATACATACATACATGCATACATACATACATAGTAAGTATAAAGAAACAGTCAATTCCATGAATGAATGGATGGATGAATCAACCAAGCAAGCAACCAGTCAAATCAATCAACCAATGAATTAACCAATCAAGCAAGCAATCAAACCGATGAATGAGTGAATGAGTGAATGAGTGAATGAGTGAATGAGTGAATGAGTGAATGAGTGAATGAATGAATAATTGAATCATTGAATAATTGAATGAATGAATCAATCAATGCCTGAAGGAATGAAGGAATAAAGCATACCAGGAAGAAAGGAAGGAAGGAAGGAAGGAAGGAAGGACGGAATTAATGGAAAACAGATGACTTCATGAATGAATGAATGAATGAATGAATGAATGAATGAATAAAGCAAGTTAAACCGATTCAATTCAAATCAAAATCAATTCAATCAGCCAACCAACCCACCACGAAATCAATTTACCAGGCTAGCAAGCAATCAATGCATGGTTGGTGGATGGAAGAGTGGCCTCCTCAGCCTTTGGCCCCCGCCCACCCACAAGGAAAAAAAAACACCACAGCAACCAAAACCTAAAAAACTCTTTATTCACCTAAACAAAATGATTAAACAAAAAAAAACACGACAGCCCATCGTGACCTATCCTTTCAAATGAGATCCTTGCAGCCAGCTCTCTCCCCCCCCCGCCAGCCCAGGCCAAGCCTGCCGCCAGCTGCCTGCGGAGCCACGCCTCAGCGGTGGTGGCCATCCAGGACCGCACCAGCGACGCCAGCCTGCGAGAGATTCGGCCTGCCTGGAAGCGTCGTCCTTTTTTGTTCTGACTGCCTCGGCCATGCTCCCGCGCTTGGAAACTGTTGGCCGGGCTACGTAGTTTTTGGAAGGCTTACATAAGGAACTTTACGTAAGGAAATTCCTGGATGTCAGGGAGGCTGCGAAAGGAACAAATATTGTAAGGCCTAAAGGATATGGCTTGCGGCGGACTTACGAACCAAATTAATGTGATTTTTCAGTTTCTGGTACTTCTCTCCTGCGTTCTAATGATACTAATATGGAACCCACTTTCACGAAAGCTATTGAAGTTTATTCAGTTCTCGCAAAAATAAGGTCAATAAAAGAAACTCCTCCCCCCGAAAACCATATGACATCCCAAGTCCTCAAATCTTCACCAACCCTCCCCTTTCCCCAGCCGCCAGGAAATGCGCCCTTGTCTTTTCGAAGCCGCCTTGGTAGCGATTCTTCGTCTTCTACCGTTTCGTCCTCGTCCTCGTCCCCCCCCCTGCACACTGCTTATAAGCCCGGCCTGGCAGTCACGTTCCCGCAAAGCTGTTGCAAGGCGGGGGTCCCCGACGACTCCAAGTCGCACCTAAGAAATGGACCCGGCCAAAGGAGAAAAATGCAATGTGACCAGCATAGCAAGAAGGGGGCCCCTTGATCAATTCATGGAGTGCGAAGTTGGGCGCCATTTGTTGAGCTAAAGCAAAATAGACCTCCAAGTCATTGCAATCGCCCTTCGCAACCAAGAGAGAAACATAATTCACAAACCGGCACCAAAACAAACACAAACACACGGACGTTGCCAAACAACACCAAGTCTAACCCAGCAAATAACCCGCACATTTGCCTCCGGCAAACAATGGACCTAAGGTTACTAATTTAGTAAAGCGAAGGGCTGTTTCTTTTGGCTTGGAAACTTGGCTCCGTAAAACGGCATGCAGCCAGGGGGCGGTTCCAGCAATTGGCGCCACGCCTGTGCTAGGCCATTGCCAAAGCAGCTGGCTTCTCCCAGTTGGTCGACCTGCGGGCGTCTCTTGTCTTTTTCCATAGGTCGTTTTGTGATGTCTGGACTCCTGTTCAGTTGAATCTATGCGTTCGGTTGGGCGTGCTGCGGGGAAACAGGACGACGAAGAACTTTTTCATGGCTGTGCCGTGGCCGTGCCATGCGGAAGGGGACCGGGATGAGGACAGCCTGAAAGGGGCTGACGTGATGAGGCCGTGCCATGCGAACAAGGCGGACGAGAGCCCGCAAGCACCAAGGCCTGACGGGGCTGGTGTTTCATCATGCAGAAAGGCCCCGGAAGCGCGATGACGACAAGCTGCTGACGCGGTTGTCAACATCGAGCCCATGCTTGAGGCCGCGACGACTCCGAAGGGGCTCCCCCAGAAGCCCCCAGTTCATCCCAAAGTCACATGTCAGAGAATCCTATGAAGTTGGTCGATGGCAACCCTGACTAAGGGAAAATGAGCCAGGAGAACAGCGCAAGCGAAAACAGAACAAGGTTGGGACGCGCGACATATACAGAAGCCAGAAACCACTTGACCAGACCAATTGCAAACCAAATGGACTAAAAATAAACAAAGTCACAGTACGACAAAGCAACACCACCAACTACTCGACCAAGAACCACACTCAAACGTAAACAAAGGAACCGCAAGCCAAGGACATGGCCACATACATTGTCACAATATAACCACAAAGTAAAGCACAGGGAAACCCCACATGCGTAGCTTTTGCAGCAAGCTTGACTGAGAGAAGGGTAGCGCCCTGATGAGTGTGGATGCGAGTGCTTGTGAGTCTGAAAGCACGCAAGAGAACACTTGCAACTGCCCCAAGACAAAACCGAAGAAACAAACCAGAGGCACGTGCTTCCTCATGGGCTTCGGGCAGTTGCACGATCACGCCAAGCTGGTTTCTTGGGTGAGATCATCTCGGCATGACATCACATTCTGAATGGTGGTTCGCTTGCACACATGTGGTGAAATTCAAACAATTGCTCCGCACAAATAACTGCCCCACAAGTGGCTGGCTTTTGTTTTTGAATTTCGTGGCAGGCACAGTACTTTGGGCACGCTGAGAACGGCTTTTGTGGCAGGTGCAGTACTTTAGACTGGTTGTATTGGAGCGGTCGGCTGACGCCGCGGGTCTGGCTTCCTGACTGGGAGTGGTCAGATGGGGTGCACTCAAATTTGATCACATGTCTGCATCGACCTCACAGCAAATTCAAATACGTCCCCATTACGTGGGTGTGCCTCGTCGGGCGTGGTCAGCATCACGAGCTCGCAGCCGCCTTTGCCCAAGGAAAGCGCCACTTCCATCCTAGGCGGGCAAGCACAAATGAAGCCCCGTGCTTCCCTGGGAGTGGTTGGAACCAAAAAGGCTTTTGCAACAGATTGGTGTGGCTGGTGACTCACGCGCCCCCTGCTTCACAAAAGAATTAAGGCTCAAATAACCCGCTGGGCTAAACCGTCGGGCTTTTTTGGACCGAATCTGTGTTTCGCTCAGTGCTTCCTCTCGGTTTCATGCCCAAAGCACACTTAACAACCACGTGTTTTTTGGGGTCCGTGTTCTTGCCTCGCTGGTAGGCGCAGCACTTCGGCTGCAGAAAGGGTACCTTTTTTGCTAGGGCCTGGAGGTGTCACTTCAATCACGTAAATGAGTTACTTCAAAGGACCAACATGCGCGTGCGCATGCCCGTGAATGGGCATGCTTACCATTGGGCTGGCATGGGTCAGCGCTGAGCGGGTGTGCTTACCATGTGGCTGGCATGGATACAGTGCGCGTGAGCGGGTGCGCTTAGCATTTGGCTTATGGTTTAGCTGGCATGGATTCATGTGCCTACCATGTGGCTGGCATGCATACAGTGCTGAGCGGGTGCCTGTAAGCGATTGTGCTTACCAATTGGCTGGCATGGATACAGTGCTGAGCGGGTGCCTGTGAGCGGGTGTTCTTACCATTTGCCAGGCATGGATCCGACAAAAGCACTCCCTTGGCACAAGGAGCGGGTGTACTGCTGTCTTGTCACCTTTTGGCTGGGTGGCTTTGCGCTTGCCGAAAAAGGCTTTATTTGAGCTGTCGGGCTGTTAACCGTCAGTGCAAAATCCACGTTTCGGAGCAGTGCAAAACCTACGTTTCGGAGAGGAGCGTCATTGGTAGTTCACCCCTTCCGCAGAAATGACTCCAGGGCGCATGCACGAAAGGAGAACGGGGGGCAGGCTTGTGCCTAATGACTAGAAAATGCCATCATTTGCGAAACCAGGAAAGGAGGGGGAAAGGGGTACAACAGAACACAAACATGTCAGGAACCATAGGACGATGAGCCTGACTTAAGTTAATCGAGCTTTGTCTAGCTTCAAGTGAGCTAAAGGAGTATGGACTTTCCTGCCTCTTCAAAACCTGTGCAAGGCCTGGAGGATGAATTTGCGCGAGATAGTAATTATCCCCAAGCTATAATTATGGGTTCTTAGCCAATCCTAGGCTTGGGGCAGCTGAAAATTAAGGTTTTCGCCATACCATACCCGACCGCCTGTTGCTTGCAGGCTGCTGGGCACGTGGACTCACGCGGCGAAATGAACCCCGCGCCATGGACGCTTGCAATCTATTTTGCAGGTCCACACCCCCCAAAAATACAAATAGCCTTAAGGTGGGTACAAAACAACCCCTAAGCTTTCGGTTGATCAAGCTGAAAAGGATTCCATGCTCAGGACAATGTCAAACTAACTCTTGGTTGATGCGGGGCGTGTGTCTCCTTGGGAATCCTCATGGCGTGTCTTTTTAAGACTTGGTATGTTCATGTGGTTGGTTCTAAACCGGAAACCCAAAGGATTTTGGTGGTCCTCAAAGAAACAAAAACACCATCAATCCACCAGCTATGGGTTTTAAAGGGACCCCCCCCCAATAAAAAAAAACAATGACCATGTTTTGGGTGGTCCAGCAAAAAATGTCAAAAACCACCATGAATTCACCACCAAAAGGAAACCGGCCATTTTTTTGGGTGGCCCCATATGAAAGGCGACAAAGGCCATCAATCCGCCAGACATGTTGCGGTGTCTTTTAACAAAAAGAGGGCCACCCAAGAAAATGCGACAGCGCCGTCCATCCGGCGAGCGACCCGTTCCGGTCTCAGCCCAGGAGCTCCGCCACACACCAGGCCCTCTGCAGGTAGCTGGGCTTCTGCCAGGGCGAGAAGAGCGCCAGCACGCAGCCGATGCGTTGCATCCGGGCCACCTGCAAAACTGGCCCTTGTTTTTTTTTTTTTTTGCGGTAGGTCGATGGATTGTTGGGAAGTCCTGCAAGACTGCCCCGTGCGTTGTGTTTTCTTGTTTTTCCGGGTTGATGGATTATTGTGGCTTTGTATTAGGTCCGACCCTTGGCTGCTTTTTGCAGCAGGTCGATGCTTTTTTGGGAAGTGGGCGGGGAAGTCCTCAACATGAGTCGATTCGTCAATGCTCAAAGGATCGGATCAAGCCCAACCTCAAACCATCTGGACGGGATCCAAATCAGTCTGTCTCCCCCACTGGTTGGTGGCTGGTTTCCTTGTCAAAGGCGGCTGTTTCTTGAGGATGTGATATGGTGCCGCAAAAATAGGGACTTCCGTTTTCTTGTGGCTGTCCTTGGGCAACATTAATGTTCATGGGTGCTAATTGGGCTCCCACATCAACAACAGAATGAGCAGACAACGGCTCCCTTCTCAGGCGA
The DNA here is from genome assembly GCA_963377175.1 of Effrenium voratum. Classification (NCBI taxonomy): domain Eukaryota; class Dinophyceae; order Suessiales; family Symbiodiniaceae; genus Effrenium; species Effrenium voratum. Next base: position 1,314,299 of record CAUJNA010003483.1, read on the forward strand.
TCCAGAATCCGGTTTCACTCACTTACCCAAGAAAACCCGAACAGCCCAGCAAAGCTCACATTCCTGAATTTTCTTGGCTAGGCCGAAGCATGGGCAAACGACAAGTTCCAAAAGTCAACTCTCTTGGGGGCCACCGAGTCATTGCTTGAACGCATGCGGGCTTTGCCTGTGCAAAGACTGAAAGGCATGTGTTTCGTCTGAGGCAGCGTATATCTCTCAGCGGTTTGCAACTTTCGTGCCTCCAACTTGCCAATGGCCAACACCCCCGGTCGCGTGGCTCAAGTAGAAAAAGTGCTACTGTTTTGCTGGCTTTTCAGTTTTGGCAACACGCCAAACCAAGACAAGGGGCAAGAACACCACTGAACACTTGGGCGCCTGAAATGCCAATGATCCCAAGCATTGTGACAGCCGCCCCTCCCCGCCAGCTGGGCTCGGATCTGCTCGGCAGTCTTCGGGCTCTCTCGGTGGAGGTTGGCACACAGCAGCCCCAGCCTGCGAGTTCGTAACTCACTGTGTGGGCCCGCTGAGTCTCCTAAGGGACCCATGACCATAGTCACCCAAACTAGAAAGGCCCTTTCCCCGGCAGGAAAAAAGAACCGCGCCTTTTTTGGTGGAGTCCATGATCAGGGAACCCAAGCGAAAGGGGATAGGGTGCTGAACAGCTGGCTGGAATTCTTTATCAACTATACCTATGACTGAAGAACGAATGAGCCCTTACCAGGTCATTGGTGCAAACCACGCAACATGCCCTCAGAACCTGTCAAGACAGCCCTCAGAACCTGTCACAACATGGCTGCACACCACAAGGCCACCTCAACACTTCCAAATGAAGGATACAAAGGTGAGACCTGGAAGTGGGCATGTGTCGAACCTTACACGTGCACCGTGCACGCCCTGATTGTCTGATCCAGAGCGAACTCGTTCATTTCCATTGAGACCAAAGTTGATTTGACCCGTTGAAAAAATCAACCCCGTCCCGATTGTTCGGTGCGGACAGCAGCCAAGGCACCAAATGAAGGCCTGGTCTTCCACCAGACCAGCTGCTTGACAGTGGTGCTTCAAGGCGTCAGCCTGGGCTAGCGAGTGCGGAGAGGTCCCCGGATTTTGGGCAAACCTGACAGAAAAATGAGAATCAAATAGGGGCCTGACAGTGAAAGAATACTCATCTGCTTTTGTTTCCGTCTGGGTAAAATGACAATGAAATGGCTATCTAATCTTAGCACCCGAATTCCCACTGTGAGAGGACGATGAGCATTTACATCAACCAAACTAGGAGGACGGTTAGTGTGTGGGGACGGCAGCCCCACCAAGACTCAAAATCTTCTTGGAGGAAAGTGGAGGGCCTCTAGCCATAAACAACAACCCCAGCCAACCCACCAACCAACCAACCAACCAACCAACCAAGCAACCAACCAACCAACCAAGCAACCAACCAACCAACCAACCAAGCAACCAACCAACCAACCAAGCAACCAACCAACCAACCAACCAACTCGAACCCAAGCCCAAACCCAAACAGAACTGAACCCGAAGCCCAACCTGCGGCGAGCCATCCCGGTCCATTTCAGACGCGCGGCTACCGCGCGCACCGGCGTGCGCGCTGGGACGCTCAGGAGCTGGGTGGCGTGCCCCCGCGAGCACCCTAGGAGTTGGCTCGTGGTGGCTGGCAACCTCTTCTTTCGAGGGATTGGGTTTTTGGCAGCCAAACATGGTGGAGAGATTGGGTTCTCAGGGCTTTTCGGGGATGGGGTTGGGTTCTTTCGGGGGGTTGGGTTTTTAGTCAGCTTCCCACTAATTGGCTGTTTGGAGCCCGGTTTGGAGGTTAGTGGTGGGGAAACGGGTGCCCTCACGCCGCCTGAGCCACCCTCTTAGGCACTCATGAACAAGTACGGTCAACCTTCCATGCTCGCAACCAAAGTGCATGGCTTGACAAAAGGCTGCGTCCCACCCACTGCCACGCAACCGGGGTTACAGGAAGGCCGTTTTCCGTCGAAATGGACCCTCTGGTGGGCTGCATGTTCGTGGATGGGAGGCACCAGTTGCGTCCAATACTATTTTGTTTGCTTTGGGTTAGGGTTACACCAAGTGGTTGAAAACAGAGGAAACCACCTGAGGTCCGCGAACACTTCCTCACATGGTGGTACCCCAAAAACTGCAAGGGATGGCAACGGCCGTCCCCAAGTGCATGCTCGGTTTGGGTGACTGGGGCCCAAAACACCTGTACCTTCCAGGGCACTAGCAGACCTGCACCTTCTAGGGCACTAACAGACCAAGGGCTCGGATGCATCCAAACTCCCAGATTCAACAAACACATCCCGAAAAAACGACACAGCAAGTTGTGCGCCTTGCAGCTGTTGGACGTAGGCGGCTCCCTGGTTCTTGGTGGCTTTGAGCACCACGGGCTCCATGTCCTGTCGGATTCCCGTTTGCGGCTCTCTCCACATACCTGGAAACACAACAACTATGTGGAGCCCCTCACCAATATGGCAACACACTTAAACTCCTATCCCCCGATCTCTTTACATCCTGACAGTTCATAGGTCAACCAGGCAGCTGCTATTTTGTGCGATGCCGGCTCGTGGCGCGTTGAGGCTTCGTGTGGCTCCAAACAAGCAAGCCAGGGAAGTCTTTAACTAGGTCCTCCAGTAGAGAGGTTAGAAGGGTACGAACCCTCCCCCCAAAAAGGAGTAAAAGGGCACTGTGGGACCTAGTTACAATGGATCTGAAGTTCTTCTCGTGAGACCGGCGGGTTTCTGACCGCCTGGCCAACTGGGAACCCACTGCCACTGTCCTGCAGGCTGCAAGTTCGTGGAAGGCCAGCCTCCTCTGCCTCCTGATTTTCGCTCGCTGCGAAAATCGGACACTCGGAGAAAAGCAAACCGCCGGTGGATTTTATAAAGGGGAGTGATTTAAACCGGTAATTCGGGGACTTGGGGACTGGGGTTCTACAGTGACTGCTCTTGTGCCGCAAGGCGCCTACATTGCGCAAAGCGCGGGTAACCTCGTCACAGCTAGGCTGCCTACGTAACTGATGTGCAAACGCGGTGTCAAATCAGGCTTCTCCCACATATTGCTAAGAACAAATGGGTTTGTCTTTTCAGGGTGCCCTTGGTTCTATTAAATCAACGGGAAAACCACCACTTGTGTGGGCCCAGAACCAAAAACACAACCCCGAGAAAAGTGAAGCCATAAAAACTGGCCTTTACCCCAGAAATCACACGTGAAGAAAGTAGGAAGTCCAATCCTAAACAGAAATAGCCTAGCTTTCTATGATCTGCTTCACTTTTCTTGGGAACCCAGCCCCCTTTCCAATCCGCAAGTTCGATCAATCTGGGGTCGCAAAACCCGCAATTCCCCATACGCTGCGACCGAACAGCCTTGGGGGTAATCGCTTCACTGAGGCCGTGCAAGCAAAACGGATTAAAGAAGAAATGCCACATTGGGGATTCCTCAAACATCAGATTCCTGCAAAAGAACATGCGGCGTGGGGGTTTCTCATGCCAAGTTCAGTAGACTCTTGCGCATTTCCTTTGAGGGAGGATTGCCCTTCATGTTTAGGTTGCAGTTTCTTTTCTCTTCCCTTTGACGCCCATAGTAAAAGCCAACTGACCCGTTGAAACATGAACCACTGCTGACACAAGAACTCCACGGATGGACTCTTGGGGAAAGAGCAACCCTTTCCTCTTGCCAAACAGAGCCCAGCTACCCAGACCCTTCCTTTGGTTGACCATTTTAGTGGGTAATCGCACCTTCGACATTGTTGGGCGTTCTTTGATTCACTTTGGAGCCATATAGGACCCCCTGCCCCCTGCGGCTGGTTTGAAAGGTGGTCCGGGTGCGAAACGGGGGTTGCCTTCAGTGCCGGGCGTCAGCTACACCCATGCTCTGCCTTGGGCCTAACTATTTCAAATAACTTAAGATCAAACAACTGTTCTACGGTACTTTCCTGCAACTCAACAAGCCCGAAATCAGGAGTCCCGCAAGAAAGATGCCTTCATGGGTGAGCGCATTTTGATTAAACTCCTAGCTTGCGCCGCATATCCCAAGCCAACGGGAGCCTGAAACCAGCGCCCTCCCCCTCCTGCAAAAAGCTGGTGCACAAGTGGGGCACGCTCCTTAGACAGCGCGGTGTGTCGAAGCTCCTTGGCTTTGATCCTTTTGACCTGTTGAGTTGCTGGAGGGGAGTCCCATTTCACAGGAATCCTTCACTGGACGGGAACCTAGTGTTGCATTTGACGAATCCGTCGACCCTCTGCGGATGGCCGTTTCAGTTCCTCAAGATTTATGGCCCTTTCCTAACCCAGGTCACCAAGTCGTTCGATCATGACACTCAGGTGACGCCCCTCAAACCCGCAGCTTTGGGTTAGGACCCACAGAGCTGCTTTTATGTCCCCCTTTAAAAACTTTAAGCATCACCACAGCACACAAGGAACCTCATGCTGGCCCGAAAGGAGATGCTTACCACAGGCCTCACCTGTCAGCCAAGGATCACTCCCAGCACGGGCCTCGGTGCATTCGGCTCTCAACTGAGCGCGCAGCGTGCTCCGCGTGCACCGAAACCAAATCAGCAGGGAAGAACTTTTGTCATAATTTGTCAGACGCGAAACTGCGAAAGATTACAACTGCATAAAACCTGAAAACAGCTACTTTGCCGGACCTTGCCAACAAAAAAAAGCCCTCAAATGTTGAGTAGAGAAGCGGATCCGCATGGACATTTGGGCTCACTGCTTCCGAGCGATGCGCAGTGATGCGCAGTGGAAGCGAGATCTCAGTGCCGGGCTCGCATACCTGAGCTGTGGCTCAAGTGCAGAGCTGCCTGGAAGACCCTCACACAATAGACTTACTGTGTTCCTTTCTGCCTGGCTCTGAAAAGTCCAGGATTGCTTGCCGCCGAAATAATCTCACAAACAGATTTAAGCATCCAAAGAAGTGGGTGGAAACATTGCCGGAAAAAAAACAAGGGAAGCCGACTATCACTTTCCTACCCCTGCGGGCGAGTTATCCTTTAGATAGAGGCTCGGAGAAATTATGCAAACATGAGGCTGCGAAAGGAATCACCCTTATTGGGGCGAAGGCTTGATACGTCAAAATCTTGGTTTTACGTCCGCTCGTGCATTCCGTGCGCAACCGGTAAGAAGCAGGCCATGCAGCACTTGAAAATGTCTCGGTTGGCTTGCAGAAAGGGTGACCCTTTTGTTTTGACCCCAACCGATTTTTGTTGGACCCAACCAAAAGGTAAACTGGTCGGAAAACTGGTGTGTTCGGAAAAACAGGGTCCCCTTGCAGAAAGAGTCAGCTTTGGCTGTCACATCTGAAGTTTCGTTTGGCCCTTTCAGCCCCCGTGTTTCACTGCCTCGCTTTGCTCCAGGGAGTTGGGCAGCTTTCCCTGCCGGGCTGAATCAGGCTATGGCGGCGATCCGGGAGAAGTTGAAGAAAAACAAAACCAAAAACAGGAAGAAAGCGAAAGGGAAGAAAGAGACAAAGAGAAAGAGAGAGAGAGAGAGAGAGAGAGACGGAGAGAGGGAGAGAGAGAGAGAGAGGGAGAGAGGGAGAGATAAGCGGAACAGAAGCTTGCTCCAAACAATACTTCGAATGCTTGAAAGCTCGCGCCCCCGGCTCTGCTGGACAAAATTGGTATTCAAATGCCATGCCCCAACCTTCGCGCTATCCGCAAGCTTCGGGCCAGCTTGCGCTTGCAGCGCTTGTCTCTTCGCCTGGCCGTGTCCGAGTTGACACGACGGCTACCTACAAACTATATCCCCCGCAGGAGGCAGCATACGCACATGAAAACTTGTCGGGCCTAAGTCGGCCTAAACAGGGGCGCAACTCCCTGTTTCTCGACGCGTGCCTCGTCAAGCTCTTCGTGCAATCTTTGGCACTGTGCGTGCGCCACCTGGCACGCGGTGTTAAACATGTCAGTCAACAGGGAACCCCCGGAACCAAATGGGGCTGCGGGGTCAGAAACCTGCGCAAACGCATGAAAGCAGCAGGAGTCAGCCTGTTCAGCGGTCTCTTGCAACTTTTGCAGCTCTGCTGCGCTTTCGCGCGCAAGCTGCGCAGCCTGAGAGGGCGAGACATCTGACAATTTGAAAGGCAAAAAAGGCCAAAAACGACCAAAACCGGCGCCTCCTCGTTCTTGGCTTTCAGCTCCGTCATTTCCACCATCCTGTCCATCAAAGCGAGGGCTAGCTCGCTGACCTGGCAACGCGATGTGCGACGAGACACACGTCTTCAAAGAGCCTCCGCACATGAAACCTACAGTCCCTACAGGCTGGACCCGTGGCCCATGCTTGACTTTAGCCCTTGCATCTGGGCGTTTTATTCGTGCGACACCTGCCTGCTTGCCCCGTAGGATTCATGGCCTAGTTACGAGTTTGACGAGCTTCACATTCCAGGGCCCATGGATCATCGCCGTGCCCCGAAATGAAAGAACACCTGCGATGTGTTGTTATAAGTCACTCTTTGGGACCCTGCCTTGGCCTGTGGAACGCCAATTCAAAACAACAGTTCCTGCTCCGTCGAAGAGCTGCCTTGTCTCCCCTTTCTTGAGAAATCCGATTTGGCAACGGCAAGCGAATGGGTCAACAGAGAGAACCGTTTCCATGGACCATGTTGGTCAGCGCAAACGAGATGTATGACAAATGCCACCCCAGCCTTAGCTCTTTCTTCGGCAAACTTCTGCTCGCAAGCGTCCAAAGCTGAATCTTGCTGGCGCTGCGCTTGCGCCAGCAATTGTCTCTTTGCCTGGCCGCGTGTGAGTTGACTCGGCAACGACTTGAACACTATCCTGAAGATATAAAATGTCCCGCGGCCCGCGGCAAACCGTCAGGGACAAGCGTAACTCCCTGTTTCTCGGCGCGTGCCTCATGAAGCTCTTTGTGCAATCTTTGGCACTGCGCATGCGCCACCTGGCATGTGGCGTTCAAAGGCAGTCAGCAGGACATATCAGCTCATATCAGCTCGGAACACAGCAGGCCTCAGCCTGTTCGGCGGTCTCTTGCAACTTTTGCAGCTCTGCTGCGCGTTCGCGCGCAAGCTGCGCAGCCTGAGAGGGCGAGACATCTGACAATTTGAAAGGCAAAAAAGGCCAAAAACGACCAAAACTGACGCCTCCTCGTTCTTGATTTTCAGCTGCGTCGTTTCGACCATCTTGTCCTTCAAAGAGAGGGCTAGCTCGCTGGCCTGGCAAAGCGGGGAGCCAAGCCATCATGGACACATACGAAACCTACAGGGTCTATGGATGGGATCCATCCCTCTGTTGGTTGGCCGGGTCGTTTTGCGTTCTGGAAAGCAGCCCCCAGTGCTGCTTTATGTTCACATTCCCACTTCATAACTGTTGGACTGCAGGTCGCAAAGCAAACAAGTCATTCCCTTGTCAAATGTGCAAAGAACCTCATTTCCGACCATTGGCTGGAAACTCAAAAGGAAGCAATTAAACAAGCACCGCAATTCCAGCGACAACCCAACCCCAGGCAAAAGGTGATTCAGATTATGGTTTTCCCAGCTCTGTTCCCACATGTGGGAAGCACATTTCAAGCCTGGTGATGTGTTTGTTCGGTTGCTGATGGCGAGTTTCTCAAAGTAGACGTAAACCACATGCATACCTGGGTCTTCCAACATGTGCAAAATTATTGTTGTTTTGTCAAAAACTATGTCTTTTGACCCAACGGCGATTATTTTCGCCTGCCGGCAGTTTTCAGTGTTTGCACACTCCAGCATCAATCCAAATTGCAAAACGGCGAAAGTTGCCGTCAAAACGGCGTAATTTGCAGGCGAAACGGCGTATTTGTTTTGCCTGGTTCCGAGCTGGACTCACGGCGAGCGCTTTTTCTCCGAAAGAGCGTTTTTTCAGCAACCGGCGAACATTATTGCTGTTTTGGGAAACGGCGTTAATTTTACATGTCGGAAGGTCCAGGTATCATTCCAGCAAGTGTTTTGCATTATTTTGAAGCATTGCAAGAACGCACGCGTTGTATGGCCAAGCAAGTGCGGCGAGCATTGCCCGGTCTGTTTGGCTGGGCGTTCTGGGCAACATCTGATTATAATGGAGGGCTTCAGAAGTGGAGGCTTATCCCCGCGCTTGACGGAAATTGAGGGTCCCCCTAGCCCCCTCGAGTTAATCCGGACCTGGCCGGACCCCTGCCTGACTAACAGGACTGCAAGAGGAAAGCAAAAGGAAATTGCATTTTGTGTTTTCCAGGACTGGAGAGGGCCACGATTTATCAGAGGGGGTTTTGTGTTATTTGGGGCGAGGGGGAGGGGGGGGGGCTGGCCTTGAAGGGGGCACCCGTTGCGAGCTTGCAAGCTGTTTAGTTGATTTCTGGAATGGCAACCCTTGAGAGTCTGAAAGGAGTTTGTGTTGGCAAAAGTATACGCAATAGCTTCGATGATTTGAGATGACGTTTTTGTTGGCTTGTTGGGGACCGGACAGGAACGTCTAATCAGAGGGGGTTGTGGGAAGTGCTTAAAACAAATCGGAGGGGTATTTTTGCCAAACCTTGTGGGTGCCTTTGAAGTAGTCTTGTCTGGCAGTCGCCGGAAAAATATGGTGTCCTTCATCAAACGGCTTTATTGGTCGTGGCGACATTCAGAAAGGGAATGCACTCAGTCCCAACAAGCATCATAGAATCATTGAACATGCGCTGGCCCACGTTTGCCAACGCGAGCCAAGAGAAATCAAATGGTATGACGAATGTCACCCCAGCCTTAGCTCTTTCTTCGGCAAACTTCTGCTCGCAAGCGTCCAAAGCTGAATCTTGCTGGCGCTGCGCTTGCGCTTGCGATTGTCTCTTTGCCTGGCCGCGTGTGAGTTGACTCGGCAACGACTTGAACACTATCCTGAAGATATATAAAATGTCCCGCGGCCAGCGGCAAACCGGCAGGGACAAGCGTAACTCCCTGTTTCTCGGCGCGTGCCTCGTCAAGCTCTTCGTGCAATCTTTGGCACTGCGCATGCGCCACCTGGCATGTGGCGTTCAAAAGCAGTCAGCAGGACATATCAGCTCGGAACAACATGGGGCCGCGTGCCCAGAAACCTGCACAAACGCATGAAAGCAGCAGGCCTCAGCCTGTTCGGCGGTCTCTTGCAACTTCTGCAGCTCTGCTGCGCGTTCGCGCGCAAGCTGCGCAGCCTGAGAGGGCGAGACATCTGACAATGTGAAAGGCAAAAAAGGCCAAAAATGACCAAAACCGACGCCTCCTCGTTCTTGACTTTCAGCTGCGTCAGTTCGACCATCCTGTCCTTCAAAGAGAGGGCTAGCTCGCTGGCCTGGCAAAGCGAGGAGCCAAGCCATCATGGACACACTCGTCGGCAACGAGCTCTCACCCGTGGACTTCTTGCGCGGGATCCAACCCAGAAGAGGCTACTAGTAGCGCAAGCCCAAGATAATCCCAAGATAGCCCAAGGTGAGAGAACGAGCCTTGGATAACCCTTTGCGCGGATGCGTTAATGGATAAGTACTCATAAGACCAGGATCCTGATGGACGATTCAGGAATCCATCCCAGGCCTCTGCGCAGTTCCTCTGGGCCACGTGCCTCTGTGTGGCCACCTGTCGATGGTGCCGCACCGGGCACGGGTTGGCAGCCCCCCGCCAATTGAGGTGAGAACCGTCAAAGAGCAACGAGCTGAAACATGTGCCAACAATGGCGAACACAAACGTGCAGCAAAAAACCTGTTCGGAGGGGACATTGGCGGTATCTGAGCAACAACAAAAAACATATCAGCAAATACCTATATAGTTCAATATAGATGCAAGGGATGCACGTTGCAATCAACGCATGCCGCGCGCGGACAACGAACAACGAAAAGCAAACCGTCAAGCAAAAGAGCTGAGATGATTCATCATAAGCTTTCATGAGCCCCCACAGAATTGCCACGGTCGAACAAAACACAAAAGCATAGCGAGGCGACTACTTTGCCTGAAAGGGGGGCCGTTTGGATGCGATCGGATGCCAGAGATTTCCCCGGCCCGGCATGTGCATATCACCCAAACAGGCGCCAAATGGAACGCACTGCCAAAGGGCCATGGCCCTCTTTTTGGGCTGCAAGAACCTTCCACAAGGCTGACAATCCAGCAAACACATGCAACAATGGCTCCCTTGCACTGGAGCTTCAGCCCTTTGCGCACCCTGTCTCGGTGCGATCATCTTGCGCCGGCTTTGGGGGAAGCCTCTCGGAGCTGAAAAGGAAGCTCGTTTGTGTCAACGGGACGTGCCACTGAACAAACTGGCAGACGGCCAGCCTGCATTCTGCTGACTTGAAGAAATGCAGGAAAACGCGGAAATGCAATCTAAGCTCTCTCCTTGGAATCAGTGGCCACGCATCGAACATCGGCGCAACCTCCAGTCCGGTGAAAATCAATAGGATCCAGGCCAGCCTTAAGGAGGACTGGGGCGGGGGGATATACGAGAGTTTCTGGAATGGTTCACTGGTCGCACGGAAACTCAAAAGGAAAACCTCCATCTTTTCATATATGGGTGTTTCTAAACAAACAAACAAAAAACGGACCCCCTCGCCCCCAAATGTCCATGGGTAACTTTTCCCCTGAGGAACATAATTCTCAAGTTTTAGCGGTTTACAAACCAATGGTCATCCCGGACACTGTAGATCAACTAAACAAAAATCAACCATGAGAACATAAACCCGGACCTTTTCATCAACCCCCATATGGCAAACTTTTTACTTAGATGCAGATGCATGGACTACTTGACTTGGTGGTGGAGCAGTGTGTGGGTAACTTTTCCCCTGTGGAAAATATCACTTTAAGAAGCCTTTAACTGAACTAACCCATGGTCATCCCACGTATCACAGACCTTTTCATCAACCCCTCCCATAGAACCGCGGTTCTTTAAAAATAGAGGACCACCTCTGGGTGGTTTCCTGTTGATGTCCCTTTAAACTCATCCAACACGAGGGTGCCACCCCGAGGGTGCCACCCCGTCCTGCGACACATAGAACCGCAGCCTGGCCCCGCGCGCCTGATGTTCCAGGCAGCCCATCGAAGCCATCTGCTTCTCCGCGCGCTTCTCTGCGCGGCAGGCCTCCTCCGCTGCCATCTCCTTGGAGCTGCTCAGCTGCTCCTGACCGCGGGGAGGGCGTCTGTTTGTTGGGGGGGGGTGCCCTTTTTGTCAGGTCTTGGAGGTTCCTCTGTTTCCTTTGATTCATTTTTTTTGAGGTTCCTCATGGTTCCTCTGTTTTGGAGGTTCCTTTTTTTTGGAAGGCTTCCCTTTTATGCAGGTCGGACCACGGCGGTGAGAAACATGTTTTGTGATGCCAAAGTGCGATTCGAATCCATACCTATGATTTTGGTATGTCACCAAGTCTTTGGCATCCCATCTGCCATCGGTATCCCGCACCTAGGCCAAAGTGTGATATTCCATCGTTTTCCCGGAGGATTTTTCAGGGCCTTGCCCGTGGTGATTGTCAAGCAAGCATGGGCACAACCCTCCTAGGTCCTCCAGTAGAGAGGTTAGAATAAGGGTACCCTATTTTCTGTAGTCTATTTTGGTAGGGAAACCCTCCCCCAAAGAAGGGGTGAGAAAGGGCACTGCTGGGTGATGGGTTTGGGTAAGAGGTCTTGGCCATGGGGTTTTCCCTTTGCCCCACAGGGATTCGGATAGGCCATAGAACAGAGCCGTGCCAACCGGCAGATGATTAAAGCTATGCTGTTTTCCGCTTCATCTGCAATCTCAATACTCAGTGAATGCGACTTCTCTACATCTGTCTTTTGTGTCCTTTTTCGACTGCTATGACCATCATTCGCCTCTCTGTATCTTACTTACCTGAGCTTGCTACTGATGATTTTGGTTCTCTCTCCCTCTCTCTCTGTTTGATATGATTGATGTCATCATCACGTGCTCTCTTTGTTTTCATACGTTGTGCATTCCTTTTGTATTCAAGAGCTCGCAGCTAGCGATTAACTAATTCACCATCCTTCCAAGACGCTATGATTTGGGGGAGAGACATGACAGGGATAAACTAGTGCGTGATAGCAATGGCAATAACATATTAAAAACAAGAGAACAGACAACGTAATTTGAAATTGTATTGTGCGATCCCTTTCCTGTCCTTTCATGGCTCCACTCAAGAGATTCCATTCTAAAGATTGCGAGTCAGCCGTGGCTTTGGGCTAAAGAAAGCAATCTGAGATTGCCCAACGTGGTCTTCCCAAAACGTATGAAGCCGACAAGCGCGAGTGAGAAAAACGGATGTTGCAACCTGCTGCGACCCGCTGGCTCCTGCAGTCGCTTGCTTTCTGCCGCAAACGCCATGCGCTCGCGCTCGCTGCTTACCTCCAGGCGCTCCATCTGGCACCTGGGTGGACGAGCAAAGCCAAGCGCAGCACGAAAAACACAAACTGACAACAAGCCTGGGTGAGCTATATATTTTCACCAGCCTCAAATAAGGTGGTTGGGGGGCCATTCCCCTCATACACCACCATTTGGGGTGAGGTCGTGTGAGGTCGTTATTACTCACCCAAACAAGCGCCCCTAAATGCCAAGCAAAGCACCTAGCACAAGCGCCCAAACGCTCAAGCGCTCAATGCAGCAACAATCCCAAACAATCAACCGCAATACCTGTCCACAATGCCACAAAACACAAGCGACAGGCTGCCCGTGAGGCTCGGGTTGCCCACGCATCCCGATGGATTTTCCGTGTGGGGACCCATGCGCACAGGCACGTACATCTTTTTCATGTGTATATATATATATATACATATATATTGATTTGTGGATCCAACCAAGCCATGAGGTGTGGACGTGAAGCTTTAATGTTCGTTGAGCCCCAAAAGGGATTGGGCATTCGCATCCGCATGTTTAAAGGGTGTGTAATTTGCGAGTGTGCCCCACGTCATCCCGCGCGCTACAGCCATGGAACATACTGAAGGACTCAGTCATGTCTAACATGCTATGAATCTCAATCGGGGCAGCTGCGGACATCGCTTAGGGCTATGCATCCATCCATCCTTAAGGGCGTCGCAGCCATTCGCCTTCACAAGGCGAAGGTACCCTCTCGCCCGAGAACATGGACATCGCCAAAGGGTCTCTTTTCGAAGGAGACCACCCCCCCCCCCCCGTCAGGTTCCACATTGGTTGGAGGGCCACCACAGAGCTGATGTGTCCCTGGCCGGGGTACGAGAGCTCTTGGCAAAGACTTTGCGTCGCCTCGCGCTTGCGAGCGAGTGCAACCCGGCTCAAACCAGCGGAACATATTCTGACCTGTTCGAAAAACAATTGGCAAAAGCCAAACTTTTGCTTGAGGAACAAGACACGGGCCCGCTGCTAGTTAGAGGAGTCCAACTGGATGCAACCCTTTCATGGTGGCAATGCTAAAAGCGCATCTCGACTCAAAAGAGGTCATGGGTGGCTCAAGGCAGACCAGCTCGCGATGATGTGTTGCTGCGCCTACAAAGCCAGAAAAAACATCAGTACAGCAACACCCTGCAAGATTCGATGGAACCATGGGCTTCAGCGGCTCACCCGTGCCCGCTGACTAGAAACGGGGTTCATGATTCTCCCAAAAGAGTCGATTTGTCGGCCATGCTTTGGAAAACTAGGCCGGCAGGGGATCTTCCTCATTTTCTGGGACATGAAGGTTGGACGGACTTGTGTCCCAGCAAAGCCAAAACCACGGCACCCTCGAAAAGGAAGGAGCACAACCTAAATGTGTATCCCCAAAGAACAACAACGGACACCATCCTGACAAACCCGCTGGTTGCACCCAGTTCCGTCACCGGGCACTCCCTGCCTCCGCGTTCCGCTCAGCAGCTAGGAGTTGAGCCTGAGCAACTCAGCCCGACCGCTGCCAACAATTCCTCGGTCCTCTGGACACCTCAGGAGCATTGATTCCCTGAACTCGGCAAATGGCACCGCAAAAAGGTTGCTGCCCCCCCTCTCTCCGTTCACAGGAGCCACAGGCTAATAGCAAAAAGACACACCCCTATCAAGTGTCTGCAAGTGTCTGGTGGGAACTGTCTTCAACTTCTGCTCGAAAGCCCCTTCCGCCTTCCGCCTGGAGTGCAACCTCCCTCAAGGTCCCGCGAAAACATCCTGCCTGTGGTACGAACGCTTGAGAGCTTTGAAGGGGCTTGGAATGTGGTGGGTAGGCTCTTCCACAATCATGCCTCAAATTCTCAGAGTTCCCCAATTTCCTAGCCAAGCGGGCCGGACTTCAATGAGGTTGAAACCTGCCAAGAAAAGGAACTGGCGGTGGCTCGAAAATGGTACCCAAAATGGTGGGAAAGACTAAACCTGCCTAACCCTAGTTTCTTTCTACTTCTGAGCCACACCCAAAACGCTTCTGTAACCAACCCGGCACGGGAGTTTGGTCGCTGGAACTCCGAGGAATCCCCGGCGCGTTGAACTCCGAGCTTCCCGGCCTCCAGGCGCATCTCCGCCTCTGCGGCATCCTCCAGCGCCCAGACCTGCGCTAGGCCCTCCTTGCGAGCTTGCTCCACCTGCGCCTAGCGGAGGCACCCTGGAGCCCTGGGGGGGGGACATGAGGCCCTAGGAAACAGGCCATGGGGGTGAGGGACATGTTGCTTGGAGAGGTCTCAAGACCATTTGGGCTTGCGCCAATGCATTTTGACGCCATCTCCAGGTGCTCTTCACAACGTCGGGGCCGGGGGGGGGGTTGGGTGGGGGCACTTGTGACGCCTCCCACAATTTTGCAACTCTCGGCATCCAATCACGAGAGTTCCTGGAACAACGCACGCAGTTTCGAAACCTTTCGTTGCTTCCCTCCTGTTGGCTTAACATGTCGCACTCCCGGAACAGAATTGCAGCCTAAACAACAAGCAACTGGACTACACAAGTCACTCCTCCAACTCCTATGCCTCTATCTCAAAGATTAAGCGTGCTCCCCCCGCGCAGTATCTCAACATGCAATTTGCCAGGTCTTGAGTGGAAGCAGTTGGTGCACGGTACAAGGTAAACATCACAAGATGCACAACGCATCAGGAGGAGCCCTTTGTGCTCCCATCTTCTGTGAAGTTGCCCAAAACCCAGGTTGCATCTGCGTGGTGCGCATAACAACTGCTCCTCCCAAGTTGGTGCATGGTGGATGTCTTGAAGGGATCCCATCGGAGTTTGTATTTGTTTTGCTGAGTTCCGGCAAAAAAACAACAACTGAAATTGGAGAAAAAAACACATCTTTTTACTTTCTCCCTTTCTGCTCGCGGTTCACAGCCCAATCGTTAATCTGGACACCTCGTATTTTACCTGGAGGTCGAACACGTGATTCCGGTCAAACCATGGAGGTCTACCACGCTACCATGGAGGTCTACCACGCCTGGCCCCCAAATTCCACGGGTTTTCCCATCATAAAACCTGGCCAGGCAATCCTGGAAGAGCCGGGAGGGCGCATGGAATTCCCACAAATGAAACTTCCGGGAAGGACCCCCCTCCGCCAATTCCGTCCATCGCTAATGGCCTCCAACCTCTGCTGCAGCACTGCCAGCTCCGAAGATCTTGCGCGCTCTTGCGCTAGCTCCTCATGGCAGCTGCTTTGAGCAGAGGAAATGACCCTCTCATCCCCAAACATGACACCTTGTTGCGGGGTCCTGGAAGACAACTCTCCTAACGGGACCGGGCCCTGGGTTCCATGTTAGAAGGCCAGAAGCTAAGCTGTGGTTGGCCTCTCTCCTCTCGGCTGCTGGACAGCGCCGCGGCATGCGCCTGCAGCCCCTCCACTCTGGCCTGGCCACGCCCGCACGCCCCGGCCCGGGCGCGTGAAGGAGCACGTTGCCCGCTAACCCCCCCCCCCCCCACAATAAACAAAACAAGAGTTGTGGTGTATGCGCCAGGTAGTGGGAGGAGTGTAATTATCGAAAAAAAAAAAAAAAAGAAGAAAAAACAGAAAAAAAAGGGACAAAAAAACAGTCGAAGGTTAAAGGTCTTACCACGGAGCAACTGGGGCAACTTGCGGCCTTTGGCAAGTTTGCCAACATGCTCTGTTTTGCACTGAATTATCTAGAACCAGCCAGGGGATAATCATGAGAAAGTGCATGACAAAATGACAGGCCAACAGAATCAAAAGACAAAGCTGAGAAAGCACGAAAACGGCTAGACAAGGCAAGCAAGCAAAATCCAAGAAGAAAGCAGAACGCGCCACGCGAGCTCTGCGACCAACGGAATGAGCTGCGCAACCCTTTGCAAAGCAAAGTGGCTCAAAGCCGTGGAAGCCTGCCACAGGGGCCATTCAGCTTTTGGTTGGCAGGTCTGCGAGCTGGTTGCTTTGTGGATCAATTTGGGGGCAGGCACGAGCAATTCGCTTGACTCTTGACAGTTCTTGTTCAGGGCCCAAGCTACTCTTGGCCCCAATGGGCTGAAGCGAATGGGCGAGCTCAACAAACAAGCAAATGGGTTGTGACAGGTTAAATACCCCGAGCACCCTCACATCGCTTAAAGGAATAATCATTCTCGGGATCTTGGAAAGAAGTGGCGCTCCCTTCCTAAGCCTTGTTGGCGAGGTGCCCTCCCTTGGGTGTCTTTCCGTGCGCACTGGTCCTCAACTCACTGGCGGAAGCTTCAAACTTAACCCAAGTGGATCACGCTGAGCGGCCCGACGACTGGTGAACCATGAAACGTGGACTGAGAGTGCTATGCGTGCCTCCTGCCGCATATGACCCTGGCAACCGTTCTACTCCCACCAACATCTCTCCAGCCAACATTCCCCCCTCCCCCCTAACCCAGCCAACAACCCTCGCGCCCCTACCCAAATATCTGTCCACTCATCCGGCAAGCCTTTTACTTGAAAACTTCGTCGTGGATTGCAAAGCTTGAATCAAGAGATCCCCCATTGAGGCACCTTCATTTGTGAGCTCATTCACCCTTCCGAATGGCAATGCATTCGGCAACTGCCCTGCTGGATACAATTGCGGAACATCGCTCTTGCTGCTATACCAAGTGGGCCATCCCCACAACTACGCCATCACTTGCAAGTAGATTCCCTTGGTCAACAAGTTGCCCAGACCCAAAATTTCTTCCCTCAACCACGTGCCAGGTGCAAAATGCCAGGCCGAAGAAAGGGAGCGACGGCCCATTCTCATGTCAGATGCCTTCCTCGTCGGGGCTAAGTTCGCTCACGTCGCCCAATCGGCCTCCAGACCTTTGGCCCGGGCGTGCTGCCTCTGAAGCTCCGCCTGCTGCTCCTCGTGCTGGCCTGCGTCTGGTCCAAGCCAACTGTCGACACCTCTGCAGTCAAAAACTGTTGCGAGACTTCGCGAAAAACGACATGTGTGGTTTCAATGTACGCTTTCTACAAGGATAAGGACACCAAACATGGGGTTGCTTGAGCAAAGGCCAGCTGCTCAAGTCAAAGGCTGGCATTTTGCGACCTTAAGACACTTGGCAAAAAAGGACGCCCAGGACAGATTTCCGGTGGATTTCCTGACCTTTGTTTCTGGTCTCCGTCGGACTTGGCCCTCGGGCGGCGTTGCGCTTGCAGCTCCTGCTCCAAGGTCTGGGAGGACTGCCGGCATTCCAGGGCTGACTTCGTCAAAGCCCCTGCCACGAGAGACCCGGCGGTGGGATGGGGGGGGTGGATTGTGCGGGGGTGGCCCGAAAGCTTCGCCCAATTGGAAGGGGGACACTACAATCATGAAAGAAACTTGGGGGGCAACATATCATCTCACTTGCTCAAGAGATGTGGGGTGGTCTCTCAGGTTGCAATGGCTACAGAAGCACAAGTGGTCCCCTCTTTTGTCACCGCAGCCACAAGAAGGCTTTTGAAGGGCAATGCGTGCAATAACAAATAAATCATCTGTTGGGGTGCCATGACAACGCGCAAGCCACCACTTGCAGTACGCACATATAAGGGCATATGGCCGCCTCTGAGGGTCGCAAAAGAAACAGGGCCGACACTTCCATCAACAAACACTTGCTCTCGAGGTTGTCACTTGAACAAGCATGATCCCAACAAATTTCTCCCTTCCTTCTGGCGTCCCTTCAAAGCCAACCCAGCAGGTTCCCCAACCACCACAAACACAAACACGCGTAAATCGTGTTCTATCTCTGCGCATCTTCGGCCAGGATGTTGCTGATTTCCTCAAGCAATCGGGCCTGCAAGGACCCCGGCCAGTTGCCAGCCTTCCAACAATTAAGACGTTCACAAGTCATCACAAGTTCAGACATTGCAACAGGGCTCAAGCAAACACCAGCCTCAGCAACTTAACAACAAAAGGGGGCCACCAAAACGGCGGCTTTCCCTCTTCAAAGCCCAAACCTCCAGTCTGGAGCTCTTCAACAGAGACCCAACTAGGTTCTTCGCCCAAAGTCTGAACTTCTTTCCACTTCGCCACTAAAGCGATCCTCCCAACCGCAAGCTCAGAAACGCTGGGGATGTGAGTCTCACACGAGGTCGTTCATCAGTTGGCCAAGGCGCGGGTCTCCGTGGCGCGTTGGTCCAACTGCTGCTCCAGCGCGAGGGCCCTTGCCAGGGCGCCGTTGAGGGCCTGCAAGAGAAGCCCCTCCATAGTCATTTGTGGCATGGCCGTGGATCAATGGCTGCTTCCCACAAAGTGGATGAAGGGACCCCTCTTGCCTAGAGCATCGCCCAAGGGGAACTTATGACTTGAAGGCCCACAGGGTCATATTTAAAGCCAAAACAAATCTAGGGAGCAAATGAAAGCTCCAAAAGAGCCATGTGCGCGGTTCTCACAAGAGGAACTTTCAGAGGAATTCAACCATCGCAATGCGGCCTTCAATCAACGCCTGTCTCTGCACCAATATCGGAAGTCTGATAAGAGGCGTTTTGCCTAAAGACTTGACAAGCTACATGGGCAACAACGTGCCGAGTAAAAGCATGGTGACCACCATAAGCGATGCAACATGGCATGATATTGATTCTCTTGCTGCGTCACTTCTGGTTAGCCCTTCGCAAGGGATGATAAAAATATGACATCCCATCTTGATCGGGCACGCCGGTGGCAAACTCTAGCACGCTCTTCCCCCAGCATAGTTCAAGGATTCAAGGCATCAACCTCCTTGAACATGTTCTGGTGTTGGGATGGGACCAGGTCTTTCGATACGGCAACTGCTTCTCATCACCAATGTGCGGATCGGCGAAAAGGAGCAACACAAAAAAACAGGCACGCGCTGCCAAAGACCGGACCCCGTGAAAACACCCCATGGCCTTGAACAAGTGTAGCGCCAGTCCTCACCGACATTGTCGGAACATATCTTTGGTAGATGTCAAAACGAGCCGGCGACTCCTGCCACTCTCTTTTTTGTTCTTTCAGGCTCAACTTCAACAAGTTGCGACACACCACCTGGAAAAAACAGCACTCCCCAAGTCTTGGTCAACGTTCAACCCTACGCCCAGGATTTGCCTTATCTCTCCATCACTTTTCCAAGGGCGAAAATGGAAGCCCAAGCATCGGCCCATAGCAACGCCACCATGTGGCCGATGTGCTCGAAATTGCAGCTTAAGAATGCTCAGTTCGTTGAGCTCGCTAGAGCTAAAGAAGCCAAACTGGCGAGCGGCATCGGAGTGCCCAATGATTTTGCATGGCGCTCAAAAAAGGGGTTATCCAAGGAGATTCCGTCCCTGCGTGTGTGTTGTGGGCTCCATGTTTCATTACAAGAAGCTGCCATGATCTGCCATGTGTTAGAATCTCCTTTGCAAACCTTGAGGAGTCTGGCCGCCCTCCCAAAACCCCCGCCTCGGAATGCGCAGCTGCTTGTGAATCCAAGTCCCTCTGCTTCCGCTCCATCATTGCCTTGAACCACCGTGCGTGAGCGTCCCGCCGGGGGCTGGAAATATTTTGGAGTGGAAGCTCTGCTTTGTCGCATTTTTTTTTGCCAAATGACACCTGGCGCGAACGATTGAACAAGTTCCCGCGCAGAATCCATTACTTGCGTCGTTGGCCTTTTTTTAGAACGTCCGGGACTTTGGGGAGAGTCACGCAAGAGGCTCGCAGTTATATAGAGGGTGCCCAGCTGGAGACCTGAACATTTCTGCATGGATCGTTTTGCGCAACGACCGAAAAGTTCAAACGCCCCTGCCCGGTCCCACTTTTGCAGGGCAGTCCACTCAGCAGGTCAGCGGCTGGTATGCAGGTGGGGGGTGGGGGGGGGGGCACATGGAGCGATTCTCTAGCAAGCATTCGGTCCATGTGTCAAACAGCGGCTTGCCAGTCAAGGCCAACTTTGATGAATTTAAAAGCTGCAGGCTTCCTGTATCCACCCAAGAAAGGGATGCTGAAGAAAGACGCTTCTGGGGTCGCAAACCCCCCGCTTCAGCTGGCAATTTTGTTGGCCCAGGCCCGCCGTGCCCTCGCCTGCAGCTGGGAAGTGTCACGCTGGGCATTCTGCAGCTGCTGGGACAGCATCTGCCGCTGCCGCTGCGCCTCCTGAAGCGGACGGAGCCTCACAATGGGGTCACCAAGCTTCCTCTATGGTTGCCTCTTGGGGCATGCCAATCTTTGAGATTACCCGCAGAGCGCTGGGAGCCGGAGAAAAACACAAGTATTTCGCTTTTGGTGGCATGATGCTTGCAAAAAGTTGGTCCAACCTGCGTACTTTAGCGCCAAATCTAAGCTAACTGTGGGAAAGCTCTCCATTCGCATGCGCACAAGGGCGGGGACGCGGTTCTAAAGCGTCTCCGGTCAATGTACCGCGCATGCCGCAGCATACCAATTTCTCATGGCTCCGAAAGGCCCGCCCCATCCCCGCCAAGCCCTTTCTTTTGAGTCCCCGTCCTTTTTAAGGCAGACTGTACCCTTTTTCGGGCAAAAACCTCGGCCCGCACACCCCGCCCACCCCAGGTTCTGAGAACCATCTTAGAAGGCTTCTGAAAAGGATTAAATGTTCAGGAGGTGTACCTGGACCCCGATTTCTTTTTTGTCCTTGTGGGATCAACAAGGGCCACCTCATGCTTGACCACAAGCAGTCGGACCGAGCGCTCGTGTGTCCTGCTCTCGGGTGGATTCCAGCTGCAAAGTCTGCCTTGGCCATATGCGACTGGCTGGCCACTTTTTGAGCAGCCTCAAAGTCACAAGCGGTAGTCGATCTGCCAAATTCATTGGCCAAACGTAGGGTCAAGACTGGGGCAACGCGGGGATGGGGAACGAAATGTGTTGGCATTCCCTGGTTCCGGCTGCGCCAACCGCAAATCCCACACTAGGCAGTGGTGCCCCTTGATGCGGCTGTCGCCTTGCTGAACACATGTGACTGGGCGTGAGCAGAAATCCAAGCCACAATACGCATGGCATATGGAGCCAAGACCGCTGACACAAACAGTCAACGCGTGTATTGTCACTTGTCAAATGGCACGGACAAGAAACACAATTCGAAGATCTAAACTAGGAAGTTCACAAATCTAGACATAAGCAGCGCAAAAGTGAAAGGCACGTTGAGCCATGCTACGTGGCAAACTGGGGAGGGCCAGGGGCGAACAATCAGTCTGTCTACTTTGTGACGTTACCCTCTTTGGCTTGTTTGAAGGAACGCCAGCCGAAAACCCCTCGTTGTGGTCCACTCTCCCTGTAACAACCATGGATCTTGGGACTGTGTCCCTTTTAAGGAAGGGTGCCGGCGCGCTTCCATGCTGCAAGGGTGTTTCATGTAAAGCCAAGCGGCTCACGCTGCATGGCCCGCTGCTCCAAGCCGGCTTCCCTCTGCGCAGCCTGGCGCTTCGTAGCTGGTTCACGCCAAGCAAACTGAACTGACCCCTGGTTCACAAACCAAACCAGTGAAAAAGGAGTCGACCAGCATAAGCCGAAATTCTATCACAGCAAAGGTTCCGGCTGAGTTTCCCGTGGGGGCCGTGGAGGTCCACCCAACCAACGGCAAACAGTATAGCCATAGCACGGAGAAAGCCAACCACCAAGAGTTGATGCTATCCACCAAAGGATTGTCCAACCCCTCCCTAGAGAGGGACATTGGATGAGGTAGGTCCGTCACTGCGATACAACCACAGCGCTAAAGCAAAGTCTGGAGACTGATTGCAGGTCCGACAGCGCAGCGTTCAAGCGATGCTCCTGCTCCTGCTCCTGGCGTAGGTTAGACGTCAAGCCTACCCTGCCTGCGGTTCCCTTTGGAGTTCTGGGAGTTTTTGACTTCGGGAAAAACAGAAGACCCCCGTCTTAGGGGCCATTTGTTGCCGCCTTGGTGGGGTGATGTTTAAGGGGCAGTAGCTGTGTGGATAGAAAGGTAGGTAACGGTAGGTAGGTAGGTAGGTTGGTTGGTAGATAGATAGATAGATAAGGCTCATGTTTGAAGACATCAACAGGCCCCTCTGTTTCCCAAATGAAAGGTCCCCCTGCCATGTTCATGGCATTGTCGCGGAACCGAGGAAGAATCAAATTTTCATCCACGGCGAGTTCTGTGTTGGATGCCTTCACGCAGTTCAATTTCAGTTTCTTTGTCCTAAGGCCAGGCCCCAAGCGCTTGGGTCTAAGCCACTGGGACTCAGGCCAAGCTTTGGGTTAGATAAACCCTTACGGTGAATGTTCTAAGGTCAGGCAGCCATGTTAAATTGGAAATACAAGAATTGCTTGAAGTGCATACTGTATCTATGTCAGCGAAAAGCCGATCATAGGAAATGCCGATACACAAGTGCTCAAGGCTGAGCAGCTGTTTGAATGCTTAACCCACAGATTATTCGCACCATTTTTAACTTGCACCTTTAATCTGGCCTCGCCCCTTGAGCTCCCTTGTTCACTGAAAGCAAGCAGGAACGCAGGCATTGGCTCGAAGCACAAGAAACAACCACACATGTCACAGGAACAGGGGCTGGGTGAGCAACTGCCCTAGCTTATGGGCTTAAACGATGGCTGCGACCACGGGTGTCCAGCCAAAGCTTTTTCTTGCCACCCTTCTCTTGAAAGAAACAAAGACGCCGACCTCGAATTAGACTAACTTCTCTGCGGGTGTTGAAGAGGTCCTTTTGCTTTTTGCAAGCCTCGGCTCCATCTCTGGAGCAACAACTGAGGCAAAGCACACAGCTCGCGTCACCTCGTTTATTGGGGATACCAACCTGTATGTTGGAATATTGGGGAGTGCTTATATGCATAAACACATAAACTACTATCTATCTGTCTATATATATATAATATATAATGTGTACATCTGCATGCATATATACATGACATGTATCAGAAGCCGATAAGGAGTGTATATGGTCGATTTGGGGTATATCAAAGGTACAACAAAAGAGTCATGTTGATGGAAAACAAAAACACATTCACGGCAATCCAAGAGGTCTGTCAAATAATTCCTCGGATTTTTCTACTTGGGGCGCCAAGGCCAGCAAGTTGTCGCCATTCGTCCCCTCACCCGTCCTGGTTGCGCAGCCGTGCCTCTAAGTCGATGGCCTTAAACGGCCATCGAATTCAAATGGGCGAGGAACAGCCGACCCGTCCAGGGGCAGCCAAGGGAAGCCAGGGGAAATCAACAAGAGGTCCAGCAAATCACAGGGCATAACTGGCGAGCCCGACGCGTGATGGTTTGACTCTCAGAATTCCCAAGTCGGTGACACCTGTGCTATGGTGAATGGAACTTGTGGGAACCTTGGAATCGATGACCCACGCTTGCAGTGTTGAGTTGAACTTATTTCAACAAAAGGTTCATGGGGCCCGTCGGAGAACTTGCATTCATGAAATTCATTGCTGGGTTGGGTCCTGCTAGGCATACCCAGGAGCAAAACGGGAAACGTCGCAACGGGCAACCATGGAGGGAGGGGCCGCAGTCCCCCCAATCCCATCTGATGGCCTGTAGCAAAGGAAGCGTAAAGCTACATTACAGGTCTGGATCATTCGGCTCGCGTCATGCATCCCAGCGGCACGCTCCGCATTCCTGCGGGGCGAAGCAAGCTAGCACTGCGGACTTACGATTGACCCTGGATTAACAATGCCGAGGCCACTTTTTGCGACCTGACAACAGCATCAATTTCACAAGCAACAACATGAAGGTTCAATAAGCAAGCTGACGGTGTGGAATACGTGTGATTCGGCGGCGAACCTGCCGAAAGACCTGCTCATGCGTGATTCTTCGCGCATCTTCACAGAAAACAAAACCCAACAAGCTGGCAGCGGATTGGTTAAAGCCACGTGGAGACAACCACTGGAAACAAGTCTTACTCTTATGCAGCCAAGGGCAGGGAGGTTGACTGCGCGTGAACGCCCCTGCCCGGTGACCCTGCTACACCCTGGATTCGATTCCTTGTTGAAGGGCCCCAAATCTATCACCAAACTAATCGGGATCAAGAGGGTGGAATCTGCGCAACTGGGATGCTTTCAGTAGAAGAACCCACTGGTAAAATTTCCAGCTCACTCCTCTTCTCGAGCGTCATATGTTGCCGCTGCTGCTGCTCGCATTGGGCAAGCTGCGCCTGGACAGGGCTACGGTGAAGGACTCGGAGGAGTCACCAACTTGCCCAGAGCCATCAGTCAAAAGCCCGGCACATCTCTTAACATGAACATCTAAATCTCTCTAACTAAAAATGTATACATATGTATATATATATATGTATATATATATATATTTGGGCAAGACCAAAAGGCGACCAATTCAGAAGGTCTGCTACGTCCGGCAGGGCAACGGGCGCTCTTGAGTTTCGTGCAGGGATCATCCCCGGGCGGAGGCCCATCTATGGCTCGCGTGAAGCGACGGCCACATCACAGATGTGGACGCGGCTGCCTGCTCACGGGCGCCAACAAAAAGGCAAGCCACTCGGCTTCTCAGGGCGCACGGACTGCAAGGCTGCAGGCAAAGGGAAAAAAAACACTCACCGACAATTCTGATGCACGCGGCAGAAACAAACGCAAACAGAAACACGCAATAAGATGCACAGCAAAGGGGCAAAGCGAGGGGCGGGCAAGACATATCCAAGCAATCAAGCTGTTGCTTTGAAACCAGCTTGGGCAAGTCAGGGGCACTGGCTTGCTCGTTTCTATTTTGTGTAGGACGCTAATGGCCTTGAAAACACTAGTTTCGGGAAAGTGGCAGACGGACCGTTGTGAATCGACTCTGCATCCTTTCTCATTGCTTACCTTACATGCACATCGCGCCGAGAGGTGTGTGCTGCTTCCTTCTTGGGTTGGCCTGCGCAAAGGGCCCAATTTCTGAAACCTAGTCCAAAGGATTGATGCTGGCAGAAGAAAGAGGCAAGGGGACAAGTTGCAATCCATGCCCTTGCAGGCCCAGAAAGGCCAACTTCGCCTGAAGGAGAAGAAACAATAAAGGCACAATTCCTGGCATGCCCCTTTTGTTGTTATTTTTTGTTGAGATATGTTTTCTCAAAAAATGAAAGACGCTAATTCGTACAAGTACCGGCTGTTCGCGGCATGACAAAAAGTAGGCGAGGGTGGGAGCACCAAAAGGTTACAAGCTTTGAGGTGAGCCAGCCGTGATCAGCCCTTTCGATCTCGCCTGCGGCTCGAGGGTAGCCCCTTACAAACTGCACCCTTAACGCAGAAAGGCGCAAGGACGTGGGCAAAGGGCACACCCGTTACTAACTGATAGATCTGAATTGTTCAAAAGGGTTTCCAGAACTTAAGTTAGGGGGAAAACCCTCAAAAATCGAACGTACGTGTCCGGTACCCATTGTTTCTAGTTTGTTGTTTCAAAGGGAAACCAAGGACACCTAGGGAAACTCAGCATTCTTGTTTTGTTTTGTCTTTCCTTTTCTTTCTTTTGTTTTTCCCCAACAGCTGAAAGCTTTGGGGTTTCAGCCCAGATAGGCTCCGAGGTGGTCCGGGGCGGCCCTGAGGTAAGGTTCCACGAGGGTTCCACGAGGGTTCCACGAGGGTTCCACCAGGGTTCCACGAGGGTTCCACGAGGTTCTGCGGGGTGGTGCGAGCACTAAAAAGAGCACCGCGTGCTGTTGGGGATATCAAGCTTATATATTTTTTTGGGGGGGGAGGAAGGGTCCATGTATCCAAACAAGAAAAGCAGACCCGTGGCTTGGGTTGCACTTGGCAAGCCATTTCCTCCGCGCCTGGAGCTCTGTGTTCTTCCGGTAGGCGGTCTGCAACTCCCGCTCCAAGTCCTGCCCACTTCCCCGGGAGCGGACTGGGCTGACATCGCGACAGAAAAAAGTGGCCGGAGTGGCCCTGGTACAAGGGAACCAATTTGGGTTGGCATTTTCAACAAACACGGTAGGCATTGACACCACGGCCACAAAAAATAGCCACGATGAGGGTATATGGGCCTTTCGCGAAAAAGTGCCCAGGATTCCTGCCTCACGTTAGCCTTCCCTTCGCCAGGAGTGCTCCAAAGGCCCCAAACTTTGGCCCCTGCAAGGAAATCTGTCACGTTGCCATGTCCCGTGCTCAGGGAACCCCAAAGCATCTTCGTTAGGGGCGGAAGCTGTTCCTGCTGAGAAAGCTGGATGTGCAACTTGGGCCATTTGCCCGAGACAGGACGCAGAAGGGGCGCATTAGAAGTTGATTTTGAAGAGAACGACCGCCTCCAAGAAAATGGACACGGATACCGAAGGTCCGCCCAGAAGCAATCGACCGTCCACTCGCTCCTGTGCTAGCGTGGTGGTGGATTCCAGCTCCAAGGCCACGGCGGACCGGAGCTGAGACAGCTGGCGCTCATACCTCCGGGGAAAGGCGCTAGGTCTGTCGCGAACTATCCGAAGACCAGACATTCGAAGGACGCCGAAAGACTTGCTTCAGCTGCCTCCATTATGTTAAAGTCATGGGAAGCTGGATACAATGGGGGCAATGTCCACCTAGTATTCAAGAGTGCGCCACTAATGAAGCCCAACGCGTGGCCCAAGAAGATTCACCAATGCGCCATAGAGACTAGCACCCCTCCCCCGGCAGCCCAAAATAATGTTTATGATGTTTGACAAATCTTGTTCCAAAAGCAAACACACACACAATTATTGAGCCGACACTCAGGATTTTTTGTAGTGTTCCAGACCCGACAGGACGCTCCAGCCAATTCATGCCATACTAAATCAAATGGAAACTCAAGTGAAGATCTCAAAAAGAAGACAATTGCAGCAGTACTAAGCGATTGAACTGGACCTGAAGATGTTTATTTTGTTAGGAGCAAGTTTTTCCTACTCCCAGGTGGTCATTTGTGTTTTCGGAGCTTCGGCCAAGACTTGGCCGGGTTGCTCTCGCTTCTGAACTTCCAGCTGTGTCTCAGCCTGGCCCTTCTGCTGAAGCTCTTGGTCCTGCGCACGTTCCATGGCGCTGGTCAGAAGTCCCACTTGCTTGCCACTTTGATGGCTCACCTCCCAACTTGAAAGTTCTTGGGAAGCTGTTTTAGGGAACCGCTTGTGAGTAGTTCATGAAGTTCTTTTAGGATCTTATTGGGGTACTCTTTAGCTCGACTAAGAACTCTCCGGATTTGTTCATCAGCCCCACGCGCATCGCATCGAAGCCCCAGTCCAAGCCAAGCGGATCCGCACTCCTTGGCACGCACCTTTTCCTCCAGGTCCGAAGTGCGTTGCCGTTCCTGGGCCCCGGCGAAGGCGCTTGAGGAGATCCTGTTGGAACCCGTATCCCGAGGTTTCCACACGTGTGACGGGGGGCTGAACATGGCGATTTTAAGGGTTCCCCTTAGTTTTGAGGACAAGTTGATTGCCTCCGGGGATTTCTACATCCCGCAACAGGGGCGCCGCTAATTATTTCAAGGCAATCAAAAACGCAAGCCCCAAGTTGACGTAGCGTTGCTCCCACTGATCGGCACTCTCGGGAGAACATGCCGTGCAGTTTTCTACTGGACTTGATGCCTTTTTAGAGGCTTAACCCTTTAAACCGTTTGCGGTTGACAGGGCTATGTAGTGTGTTTGGCAAACATATGCCCACAATCCTCAAACCCCGTCTCCAACGTGCACAACCAATTCAAGGCCTCCTAAGCCCAGGGAGTTTAGTTTGCAGGGCCCCACGGATCTTAAGCAAACAAGGTATAGACAGTGTAGCTGCCGACTCTGCGTTCTAATAAACGTCTAAGCCTGGGAGGTGGTTGTGCTGAGCGAGGACACTGAAGGTCCCTGAAGCGTTGGGAGAAGGTGCCTTCTCGCCCTCTGCCCAGGGCCCCTTCGCTGGTCACATGACCGTGGCTTCATACAAGGGAACCTTATTCAAAGGGCGTGCCTCCAGCGCGCGTCTAATGCAAAGCCAGCAGCAATGGCCAACAGCTGGTTGAGCTCTGTCAGCCTCCCCAGTTGCTCAAAAGTGAAACATTCGTGGACGCCCTGAAAAGCCCGGCAAATGACCGCATATTGCCGAGTTCTTGTGGCTGCACGCTGATTCACTTGCAAAAAGACAACACGTATTTCACACGGCAAATTAAACCCCAAAGCGCCAAGGCGCTTGATGGCTGAGTTTTGCTCCCGGGTCATCTGACACATTGGCAATGGGGTTGAGTTTGGCCAGCCCTGGAGAAGATAGGATATCGTGTTCTCAGGCGGGTCAGCTTCTGGGTGAGGTGACCAGGACAGTTCAAAGGATCCAGAACCTCATGGCTTCCTTTCGCGGACTTGTCTGGTCTTTTGATATAGCTCAGTTGCCCTTTCTGGTCAGTTCTGATCCCACCAAATAAAGAAGGAGAAAGGGCGGTCTGAGCCATGCGGGTCAAAGACGTCACCGTCAGCTTTGAGCGAACTTCCCATGGAACTTCCGTTGTCACTTGGCAAGGTTACCCTCAAAATCAGAATGCCCACATGGAACTTTCAACGCAAAGAAGGACCTGTCTTGGGTGATTCTTGGGACTTTCCTTCTCAGGGCATTTCAAAGGTTCGTAGGGTTCGCGTGACTTTACGCTGCCTCATGCTTGGAGGAGTCTCCTTTGAGGATTGAGCCCTGGTCGAAATTCCAGCTCGGTTTGCAGCCAGACACACATGCGTCTCCACTAGGCGCTTTCTACATACAAGCAAGCTCATGTTTGCTTCGCCGAGCTTTCTTATGCTTCCGCGGCTGTGCACATGCTTCGCGTTGCCATTCTGGATGTCAGCCCCAAGCAGGTGGCAAAGCAAGCTTACTTTGATCCTTCCTGGAAACAGCCAAAACCCCAGTCAAACTTCAGACCTGGGCAAAGTTTAGCTCCAGGGAAAAACTCTTCCGTGCCTTCGCTGCACGGATTGAAGCTGAGAGGATACCTCCTGGTGGTCCCCGGCCACCTCGGCAGGTCCAACCAAAGCAGCCAGCATACAACACATCAGGTTCCAGCGTCATCCCGCCATGTCTTTAAACAAACTGCCACGCACGAAGCGTCCGCAGCAGGAAGAACACACTCACCAGGTGTGCAGGTGTGGTCTTGTACAACCTCTAAACATTGATTCCGTTTATTCGCTTTCAACAACCGCAGGCATTCAATGGCCCTCTATCGGGGGCAGGCTATCCCTCAATAAGCGCAATACGCCCGTGACAGGCCAAGGATAACACAGCCATATCCTCTTCCTGCAGCCCCCAAGTGAAGGTGCATGACGTTAGCGGTTGGGTTGCGCCCTTCTTGAACCCGCTGCCAACTGCCAGCCTCCTCTGCCCAGGCTTGCCATCTTGAGATGTCCTCCGCACGTTTCCGCTACAACCCACATTGAACAGCACCCTTCTATGTTTTGTGGAAGCATCTCCCCGCCAAAGGCGATGCTTGAACCACTGGGCCGCTGGACCTCTAATGATAGCTGGTAAGTTATGATAGCTGGTAAGTGTGAAGAAGGAGGGTGCATCGCCTTTCTTTCAAGGCTTGTGCAAGCGCAAAGACAGGTTGCATCACTCTTGCGGAATCATGGATCTTATGGCCCACACTTGCCCACGCAAGCATACTTAAACGTGCTTGACCACGATCTAGAAGTCTTAACTTGCCCAAGTATGCACTGCTTTCTTGTTGAGTTGACTGCCATTGGCAGCTGGACGCCCCAATTTTTGCAGGGGTCCTGCGAGTTACTCTGCGCAGTTTTTCAACAAACACACGGCGGCCATGCATGCCACATGCGGGCACAAATCTGCAAGTCCGCTTGTCCCTGCCATGCTGGTGAGTAATTTCTGTCTCGAGACTCTCCGGCACGGATGAACCCGCTTCGTTGTTTTTGGGGCGGACGACACCTCCCAGAAAGTCGGCCAAACAAACTCAGCTTATCCATGCCCTGGCTTCTAGAGCCCACCATGCGCCTTAGGAGCAACTCTGCACCTCAAAATCGAATCTGCATGAAATAGTATATTTAAACAAAAGAAGACAACAAACCACTTGGGACCATGGGTGAGAACCATTTGCCAAACCTGCCTCAACCACACTGGTGGCGCTTAAGGCTTGCATAACTACCAACAAAAGCCACCCCCCGCCACCAGCAAAGCTGGCCAGTCCATTTCCAGCTCCCGTGCTCGGGCGGCCATTTCCAGCTCCCGTGCTCGGGCAGTGGCTGCATCGATTTCCGACTCAGCCGGCCGAGCGCAGGTCTCTTTTGTGTCATTTGTGTTGTCTTTGGGCAAGGCAAAACATAGGGACCCTAAAACATGATGCCTCCAAACGGAGCCATGTAAACATCACACAGCAAAAACAAACCCTCAATGCCACCATCCCCTTCAAAACGAAAGCGTCCTATGGATCGAGCCCTTGAAGGGATTCTTCTTGGCACTATTCAAAGGGGCATCGCTACCTTCCTATCCGCCTGAGTGTTTCGAAGAATCTCCTACTTCGGGATCCGAGTTCTGTTCGGGCTTGGCAATCAGGGGAGTAATCCATGGTTTTTTGCCCCGACCTTTCGGACCCTCTGGCTTGACTGCAGAAGAAGCAGGCCCGAGCCCCCAGCAGTGGCAGCGCTGACATCAGCCTGAACGGGAAGGATCCCGCATCAACAACGCAACCTTACTTGGTGGGAGAGCCAGGGCGTTCGTATTGAACAAACAAACTCGTCTCTTTTGGGGGCTTCATGGGCTCCGGAAAAGAAATATGGCGGGTGGGGCAAAATAACTTTCCTGCCGCCAGTCACGCATCCGGGGAGTGTGTGTGTGTGTGTGTGTGTCAAACATGCGGACCCACAAAATGATGTGTTCCTCTTGGTTTCCCGGCGTTGAACAAAATGAAAAGGTTGCCTTTGGCCTCGAAGGACACCCACCCAGGGTTGCGCACGCGCTTCCGCAGTCCTGGGAGAAGAGCTCCAGAAGCTCCGCGGTTCGGCGCATCCGGTCCTGAGGAAACCTTTGGGTTCCCTCCGCGCCGGTTTGCCTCCCCCCGAAAGAGAGTCAATCCGAACAAGGGGCGCCCGTCAATTGGAAAGCTACCCCTTTGAGGTTGCGAAACACGTCTCCGAATGATGGCCAGCTGCCACGGGCATTGATTCAGGCCAAACCTCTGTTGGAGCCAGTTGGGGTCAGCACTGTTCACGGCAACCTTATCCAGTAACTTCTGTTGGAACCTCCGGAGCCTGGCCAATCCCAAATCCCCACTCACTAATGTTGGCATTCGATTAGTAAAGGGTACCGGAATAATAGACAGTTTTTTCCTTATTCTGGTTCACACCCATTGTATATAGAAAGTTTTTTTGGCCAGGGGGAAAATTCCAAAAAAAACTCCACAAAGCAAATTTAATTAAAAAAACCATCCCCCCCCCAAACTCTGAATCTCCTTCAGCAACAAGCTGAAGATTGTGTACCTCAGAAATTTGAAAACCATCCCCAGCCCTGAAACTGCAAACTCTTTATTAAACCGTGCTAAAAAAAATGCAAAAAAAAAACAATCAAAACAAGGGTACCCCTCACAGACCCCACTGAACCACAATAATGTGATTGTTTTAGGGAACCACAATAGTGGCAAGCCCCCAGCCCCCCCTCCCAGAAAATAAACTATCACTTGCTTTGCTCAAAAGCATTCCCCTTTCAATTGGTGGCCCACTTGCTTAAAAGCATCCCCTTTCAATTGGTGGCCCACTTGCTTAACAGCATTCCCCTTTCAATTGGTTGCTCAACCACAGAACCCAAAGCCAGCTGAAACTCTGAAATTTGAAAACCATCCCCAGCCCTGAAACTGCAAACTCTTTATTAAACCGTGCTAAAAAATGCAAAAAAACAATCAGGACAAGGGTACCCCTCACAGACCCCACTGAACCACAATAATGTGATTGTTTTAGGGGGCCACAATAGTGGCAAGCCCCCAGCCCCCCCTCCCAGAAAATAAACTATCACTTGCTTTGCTCAAAAGCATTCCCCTTTCAATTGGTGGCCCACTTGCAGAAAGGCACACCCCTTTGAATGGCTACAGAAAGAACTGAAAGGGAAGTGGTTGCAATACTAAAGTAGTATTCCAAAAAGTATGCTCAGGAAGAAGTGGTTGCAATACTAAAGTAGAATTCCAAAAAGTGCACCCCCATTATTTTGGCGCCTCCATTGTTCAGGGGAGGGGGGGGGGGCCCTTTATTAATCAAGTGCCAACATCAATGCCTTTCTTGGTGAGCTTAAATGTTGCAAGGCAAGCCTAGTGTTGGATTCGAGTTCGCCCTCACCCGTTGCAATCTACGCTTTAGCCACTTGCCAAGCGGGGGTATATCAGAATGCCAATGCCCGTCATGAACATGTTCCCGGCAGATCTGAGAACGTGGCCACGGTCATGTGCACGTTGTGTCGCAGGTCCTCCCTGTCTCGACAGCCTCGGCACCCACCATGGGTAAAAGCACAAAGCATAACTTCCACGCCATTTCGGACTCCACCTGTTACTTAGCAATATCAAGGGAACTGTGCCACCCTACTTACATCCCGGACTAATTTGTGGCTCATTCCCATGACATCTTCTCTGCGCAGGTTGGTCTAAATTCACTGAAGTAAAAAACAAAAAAAAACCTTCTCCAAAACACTTGCACCTGGAACGCAGTACTAGCCTAATACAAGAAATGGATCCAAGAAAGGAGCGTTTGACAGCTCCATCATGGGCAACGGTTCAAACAAACACCTGTGCGGTTTTGATCCATCCCAATTCAGAAGAACGTTTGGCGACAAATTGTAATTCTGGAGCGATCCTGGTGTGTGTGTGTGTGCTGTTTTACTGCGCTGGTACCCTGGGACTTTCGTGTGCGCATGGGGGCTGCTTTAACAAATAGACTTCAAGCTGATTGGCGTTCACAATGCCAAACGAAGACTGTCCTGCAAGTTTGAATCATTGCTCTGCTGGGACGTCAGGGCGCTACCAAATGGAAACAAAAGGACGCCCCCGGCCAACTCAGCATAGCAGCTTGCGCCGTCTGAGCATAAGCAAGCAGGAGACAAGGCAAACGAGGGTCTTCGCGCTTTCATCTCAATCTGCAAGCGGGGTATACAGCCAACACATGGCGGACTCCGTTTTGTCAGGGGGAGTTCGGAGGTAGTGGAAGTCCGCTTGGAACCAGGGTTGCGCAAGGGGGATATATCGGATTCTGAGTGGGGCCAAAGAGCCACGGGCAAAATATGCGGCTCCCACGAAGGACGATGGAAGATTAGCGAACCTCCCCCCCCATCCGGATATTTTGATCGTGCTTCACAAAACCGCCTCCATTGCCCTCGACCTGCGAGTCTGGGCTCCCAAGCATTGCTCCGCCCTTGCCTGTGCATCGGCCTGCACGGGTGTTGAAACTTCCCTTGGTCCACCAAAAGTCGCCCAAAATCCTACGTTCTGCCGCAAACTTGCGCATGCTCGTGCAAAGCGCCGGGCCGAAGAAAGGAAGCAACCCCAGTCTGTGGCAAAGAGACTGTGCCCATGATATTGGATTCCTCACTCGGCGTTCAGACATGCCAATTCTCCATGGAGCTAGGAAGGCCAGTTCCCTCACGCCGGGATCGGCCTCCAGGGCTTTGGCCCGGGCGTGCTGCCTCTGAAGTTCCGCCTGCTGCTCCTCGTGCTGGCCTCGAGTGTCACAATGAACCGGCTCAAGCTAACCTGGCTTCCAAGGTAAACTTTACAAGGATAAGGACACCAAACATGGGGTCCTGATAAATGAAGGCCACACAGGCTAGGGCCAAGTAAAAGGCTCGCATCTTGCGACCGTAACAAGAAGCTTTGAATTTGCCAAAAAGAACGCCCAACAGGAGAGATTCGGTGGATTTGCCGACCAAGATGGTCCTTGTCTTCTGGGTCGGACTGGGCCCTCGGGCGGCGTTGCGCTTGCAGCTCCTGCTCCAAGGTCTGGGAGGACTGCGTCAAAGCCCCTGCGACCCGGAGGAGTGCGGGGGGGGGGTGTGTGTGACTCCAAATGAAGTTGAAAGCCAATTTGCTGGAAAGGGAAGCTGGGACCATGAATTTTCAGGGTTCTGTCTATTGTAATTCATTGCGCCAAAAACATCTCATCTCACTTGCCCAAAGTGTGCGGGGTGAAAAACAACCCACTGGCCACCTCTCGGGTCGCAATGGCTGCAGGTGGGCCTGATCCTTGTGAGAAACACAAGCGGTATCTTGTAATTGCCGCAGCCACAAGAAGGCAACGCGTGCAACAAGTAGATTATTGGTTGGGGTGCCATGACAACAAGCAAGCCGCCACTTCCTCTGCGGGACTCCACCGACAAAATGATGAAACAGGCCGACACTTGCAGCAACAAACACTTGCCTTGAACAAGCATGATCCCAATAAATGGTCCTTCCTTTTGGCATCCCTTCCAAGCCAACCCAGCAGGTTCCCCTCAACACACCACAAAACACAAACATGCAGAAATAGGTATCTACTTCTGTGCATGAAGATGGGCCTGGATGTTGCTGACTTCCACAAGCAACCGGGCCTGCAAGGACCCCTACCAGTTGCCAGCCTTCCAACACATGAGACACTTGCAAGTCATCACAAATTCCCAAAAACGAACAGGCTCAAACAAACACGAGCCTCGGCAAATGGACAACCAAAGGGGGCCACCAAAATGGCGGCTCTCCCTCTTCAAAGCCCAAACCTCCAGTCTGGAGGTGTTCAGACCCAATTGGGTTCTTCGCCCAAAGTCTGAATTTCTTTCCCGTTAAAGTGATCCTCCCAGAAACTGGGGAACTTCATGGGACCCGGCATTTCTGGCGTACCAAACACCGGGGAAGTGCGTCCGCGAGGTCATCCTCCCGTTTCGGCCCAGGCGCGGGTCTCCGTGGCGCGCTGGTCCAGCTGCTGCTCCAGCGCGAGGGCCCTTGCCAGGGCGCTGCTCAGTGCCTGCGGCATGCTGCGGGTCAATCGTGGCTGCTTCCCGCAAGGTGAAGGAAGGGAACACTCTTGATTGGAAAATCCTGAGATCATCCCAGCATAACATCGCCCCAACCCAAAAAGCATTCATCTTGTCAGGGCCGACCAGGTCATAAAACAAAGGGGAATCTGGGGAGCAAACGAAAGCGCCCAAAGAGCTCCCGCTCTTTGAGCGCTACGATTCCCATGTCCCCAGTCCTCAGAAATCACAAGAAAAACTTCCAGGAGAAATTCAGAGGTCACCGTCTGCCTCTCAAAGAGCGGAACGCGTGCTGTTAACCATCCTGAGCAATGTGGCATATCAACGCCTCTCTCTGCACATGTCGCAACTCGGTCATGAGTATTCCGAAAGAAACTCTTAAAGTCTTAGGTAGGCTTTCTACCAACAAATCACGTGACAACTATAAGCTACATGGGCAACAACGTGACAACTATAAGCAAGGGGTGATATCACATCTTGATTCAGGCGATCATGCCGGTGGCAAACTCTAGCACGCTTCCCCCAGCAGAGTTCAAGGCATGACACATTTCAGATCAATTCGGCAATTCGTGACGCATCATCCGGATAGTCAAACTTCAACCCTAGACCTAGGATTTGCCTCATTTGTCCATCACTTGTTTCAAGGGGCAAAGTAAGATGTTGCCAAGCGTCGGCCCATAGCAAAGCCACCATTTGGCCCATTCGCTTGAGATTGCAGCTTAAGATCACTCAGTTCGTTGAGCTCGCTAGTACCAAGTGCTAAACTGGCAAGCGGCCATCGTACTCCCCAACAATTTTGCATGGCGCTCAAAAAGGGGTTCATGACCCAAGGAGATTTCGTTCCTAGGCGTGTGCGTTTTGGACTCCATGTTACCTTCAAAAAGGAGCCGCCATGTTTTAGAATCTCCTCACAAGCCTTCTGTTTGGGGTTCTGATCTGGGGATTCTGGCCGCCCTCGCACCCCCGCCTCGCAATGCGCAGCTGCCTGTGAATCCAAGTCCCTCTGCTTCCGCTCCATCATTGCCTTGAACCACTGCGCGTGGGCGTCCCGATGGGGGCTGGAAATCGAATAACCTCCCATTTTGGTCCGCGAGCCCTGCTGCGTCGCGGTTGATTCACTTACCAGTGCCACCTAATTTTGCAAAACAACACCCGAACGACTGAACAGGCTCTCACACAAAACGGCCTATCTGCAAAACACAGTAAACGCCAAGCGGAAACATTTCGCCTAGCGTGAGCCAGTTTTACATCAAATCTTCATTTCTTGCCCTACAACGCAGTCGCAGCCGTTGTTCAGGGCGCAGAAACCGTTTTGGGAGTCTGAAAGCAAACCAAAGGGAGCAAACATTTTCACGGTCACGCGTGGCACGCACGAATAGAGCGCTTGCTTGTGCTAGAGCGCCTGGTCCTCCGTTGGGGCGCAGTGGCTGCATGTGCTTCGCACATACACACATCACACACATGTGTGTATTTCTTCCTGCCTTCCCCAAAAGCACCAAAAAAAGTAAAACACACACCACACATACCAGTGGAGACCTGAAAAAGGTACGTCCCTGGGGGTGGAGAGGGGGGATACCATATATATATATGTCTATACATACATATAACTATCTCTCGCTCTCTCTCTCTCGCCTGCAGCTTTGGGCACTGCAAAAGGCGACCAACTCAAAAGGTCTTCTACGTCTAGCAGTGAAATGGGCGCTCTTGACTTTCCCAGCGCAGGACCGCAGGATGTGAGAAACGACTTCTTTTTGTCGGGAAACCAAAAGGACACCTCACTATACTGGGTCCACCAAAACTCGCACACGCCGGCCCATTGGCTTCCGTTTGGCCCCATTTCCTCAGAGCCCGCGCCTGGAGCTCTGCGTTCTTCTGATAGGCAGTCTGCAACTCCCGCTCCAAGTCCTGCTCCAAAGAAGACCAATTGTTTTGCGGGTCCAATTCAAGGGGCGCCGCTGGACTGGGCGTCCCTGCCCGTAGGATGGAGGGTGTGTGTGTGTGGAGGGTATATGGGCCTTTCAAGCAAACGAACACACCTCACATTGCTCAATGAAGCATTCCCGTCGCCAGGAGTGCTCCAAAAGCCCTTGGAACATGCGCCCCTGAAAGGTTCACCAACGCTTTTCGGCTGAGACAGGACGCCAAAGGGGTGCCTTTTCTGTTGTAATTTGTTTTGAAGTAAAACCCCCAAGAAAGTGAAGAAAGGGTGGCTTGGAAGCATAACAATTGCAAATGAGAGGTTAAACTCGGTCTTTGCTTTCCCGCGCGACATGGGCACTGCAAAGCCAATATGAATCTCGTGCAAGTGTGCAAGTTGCTTCGCGCACGTGCTGTGTGGAAGTGATCTTTGAAAGCTGTTTCGCCACATCGACCACGGCGATCCGAGCAAAGACACCACTTTTCGCAGAGCGGGCTCGGTCCCACTGCGCCGCCTGAAAAGATAATGTTGCTCGCAAGTTTTCTCCGGCGAGTGTGCTCGTGTAGTGCTCACGCGAGTTTGGCGACTTTTCAAGAAGAACCCTGCGCAATGCCTTAAAGATGCGAACGGAAGGGCTGGGCCCAGGGCCTTCGAAACTCGACTCGCTCCTGCGCCCTGCCGGATTGAAGATCCAGTGCCGCTGACCGGAGCTGAGACAGCTGGCGCTCGTACCTGGATGAAAGGCTGTGGGTCTTCAGCTGGCGTTTTGCGTCGTTTCCTTTGAGGCTGGGGGCCAATTGAAAACCCAATGGCTTCCAACATGACGCAGCGAAGGATCCGCCAAAAACCAGCCATCCGTCATGCACGCAGCAGCTCCCACCATTCGTTTGGGAGGCACGCGCTTTTTTCTTACACATCCCTTGATTGAAAACTGCCCGCAATTAAGCCCGAAAACACTACTTCAGGCCCCCCAAATTTAAGTTCAGCAATTACGTTTTTCAAGGGCCCCCATCACAAAGTTTTGCTGTCTCCCCCCTGGAAAAACACACCTTGCCCAGGATAAAATCTCAGCTGAATAATTGAACAGTCCAGGTGGTGCTGGTGAAGCTTCAGGCTTCGTTGTTTGGTTTGGGCCTGCTCACAGGGGAAAAAAGTCACACATGTTCGGCCGCAATTTGACGCTATTGCAGGGGCATCAAAATCTCAAATGGAAGCTCTAGCCATATTAAACCAAAT
Source organism: Effrenium voratum (assembly GCA_963377175.1). Taxonomy (NCBI): domain Eukaryota; class Dinophyceae; order Suessiales; family Symbiodiniaceae; genus Effrenium; species Effrenium voratum. The sequence continues at coordinate 1,352,508 of CAUJNA010003483.1, forward strand.
GAAAGCTCAAATCACTATCTCAAAGGATGCCCCACGAATATTGCATCAAAGGGAAAGTCAAATTCTCGAAGGAAGCCTCAGCAAAACTGAATCAAATGAAAACTCAAGCCCGCCATAAACTCAAAGCACAAATTGAAATGGATACTCTAGCAAAATTGAACTAAGTGGAAACTCAAATCTGCATCTCAAGACGACGCTCCAGCCATACTTGAATCGAGTGGAAACTCATGTCCACCAATACTAAACCAAAATGGAAACTTTAAAAAAAAAAAAGCAAAAAAGAAACTCCAGCAATACTAAACAATTAAACTGGTTTGCTAGGGGGGGCTTCTGGAGTTTGGGCCAAGACTTAGCCGGGTTGCTCTCCCTTCTGAACTTCCAGCTGTGTCTCAGCCTGGCCCTTCTGCTGAAGCTCTTGGTCCTGCGCACGTTCCATGGCGCTGGTCAGAAGTCCCACTTGCTTGCCACTTTGATGGCTCACCTCCTGAGTGGATTGGCCAAACAAAGTCCAAACGTTGTATCTATCAGTAGGAAATGGTCTTGCACAAAAGCTCAAGCCCAGGAACTAAGTGAGATAAACTTCCCCACTTGCGAAAGTTCCGCTTGCGGTCACTGGGTTCCCTCCAAAAGTTTTCAGCGGATCTCCTTGGCACGCACCTTGCCCTCCAAATCCGAGGCGCGTTCCCGCTCCTGAGCGCCGGCGCGGGCGTTTTTGCGGAGATCCTGGAGCCGTATCCTGAAGGTTGTTACGCTTGCGACGTTTTTTTTTTGCTTTGTTCTTGCGGTTAAATGGACTCCTCCAAGAACTTCTACCTCCTCCGGGGCGTGCAGATTCTTCCAAGGCTGTTGAAAGGGCAGGCCGCAAGTTGAAAAGCGTTGCTCCCACTGGGCTGGGTGACTTTTTTAGAGGCTCAACCCTTTAAGCCGTTTGCGGATGAAAGGCTTACTAGGGCTAGGGTGTTTGCAAAGATGTCCTTCCCACTTCAGCATTGTCCTTCTGCCGGTCGTGGACAGGCATGGATGACCAATTCAAGGCCTCTTAAGCGCAGGGAGTAGGTTGTAGGTCCCCATAAATCTTAAGCAAACAAGGTATAGACGGCGTGGCTGCCGACTCTATGTTCTATGAACCGTCTAAACCCGGGAGGTGGTCGGACACTGAAGGTCCCTGAAGCATTTGGGAGGAGACCATGGCTCCGTGGTAACCGTTGGCAACAAGGGCACCTTATGTAAAGGGCGTGCTTTAAACCGCACCCGAAGCCCGTCCATTGCAAAGCAAGCAGCAATTGCTAACAGCTGGTTGAGCTCTGTCAGCCTGCCCAGTTGCTGAAAAGTGAAACATTGGCGGGCTGCAAAGGGCCCAAGGGAAGCCTTGCAAAATGACCGCATATGGCGCCGCTTTGTGGTTGCATGTGGCTGATTCACTTGCCATGTCAAGGGAACCAACCGTACTTAACAGATTGATTGAAGCGCAAAGCCCGCAAAGGCGCTTGTATCATGGGTGCGTTTATTTTGCCCAGGTGGTTTTGTAGCACATTGGCAAACTTAGTGGCCCGAGTTCTCAGGTTGAGAAGGTGACTAGAACTGTTCAAAGGATCCAGAACCTCATGGCTTTCCGCGGATTTGCCCTGTCTAATTTTCTGATATAGCTCAGTTGGGCGGTTCCGATCAGAAATAAAGAAGGAGAAAGGGCGGTCCGGAGCCACGCGCAAAGACGTCAGCTTTGAGCCAGCATGGAAAAGGTGGTTGCGAAAAGTCCGCTGCTTCTCTCCCTGTCGAACAAATCGCAACGACTACAGATGGTTCACATTGGTTGGTCTCACAGTCAAAGGTAACCACATGGTTTGGAGCAAGCAAGAAAATCGAAATGCCTACATGGAATTGCAAGGTTGGAGCTGTTTTGGGTGAATCTCCTCCTAGAAACTCGCTGTTGAGGACATTTCAGAAGGTTCGTGCCGGCTCATGTGGAACTTGGTATCTCTTTCCGAATTTTCAAGTCGCCAAACACATGTGCATCTCCACTGGGCGCATTCTTCCTACAAGCAGGCTCATTTTCGCAGCGCCGGAAATTTATCATGCTCCGTGGCTTGCCAAGCACACATTATCCTAGCTGCCATTCTGAAAGTCAGCCCCAAGCAGGTGGCAAAGCAAGCTTACTTTGATCCTTCCTGGAAACAGCCAACATCCCAGCAAAATTTCAGACCTGGGCGGACGTCAGCTCCAGGGAAAAACTCCGTGCCTTCGCTGCACGGATTGAAGCTGAGAGGATACCTCCTGGTGGTCCCCAGCCACCTCGGTCCACGCTGCCACGCACGAAGCATCCGCAGTCACGAGCATGACTTTGCACAGTGCTCATTAAGCGGCAGGAAGCAAACACCCACCAGGTGTGTTCTTGTACGACCTCTAAACCGGTTTATTCCATCGATTCGCTTTCGATCCTTGAACCCGCTGCCAACTGCCAGCCTCCTCTGCCCAGGCTTGCCATCTTGAGATGTCCTCCGCACGTTTCCACTACAACCCATAGTTAACAGCGCCCTTCTATGTCTCCTGGGAACATCTCCCGCCAAGGCGATGTTTGAACCACTGGGCCACAGGACCTCTAATGATACCTGGCAAGTGCAAAAACAAATAAAACCCCGGCTTGCCCGCGCAAGCGTCTGACAATTTTGAATGGGCCCTTGGCAACGAACCCGTAAGCCTTTGCGATTTAATACTTCTGACACGCAGCGCTGGACATGTGCACTGCTTCCTCGTTGGGTGAATTGCCATTGAATCATTGTCATTGGCAGCTAAACTAAACGCTGCCCTGCGAGTTCCGTTCCAGCCGGAACCGCGCCACGCCATGCCACGCCTATCCTTACCATATGCGCAAGGCACAAAACTACAAGTCCGCGCCCCTGCCACGCTGATCAGTGGCTTTTGTGTTGAGGTTCTCCGGCGACCCTCCAGAAAGTTCGCAAAGCAAACTCAGCTTATCCATGCCATGCCGGCTTCTAGCGCCCAACCAGTTATTGCAATTCGGCAGCTATATCTCGGGTAAGAATCATTTGCCAGAACTGCGTCAACTTACGATGGTGGCGTACAAAGCTCCGTGCCACAACCCACACCTGCCCTCCCCCCCCCCCCCCCGACCAGCAAAGCTGGCCAGTCCATTTCCAACTCCCGCGCACGGGTGGTTGCTGCGTCGACTTCCGACTCAGCCGGGCCAGCGCAGGTCTCATTTGCGTTCTCTTTTTGAAAAACAAGAAATAGGCACCCCAAAACATGACGCCATGCCCTTCAAGTGGCGAGCATATCTGGACAGGATTCCTCTTAACCCCAAGCAAAGGGCATCGCGACCTTCTTGCTGTTTTGCCTGGGCGCTTGGAATTCGGCCTTGGTGATCAAGGGAGTAATCCATGGTGTTTTCCCGCGACCTCCCAGACCTTCTGAGCCTTCGAGTTGCAAGTTCGCTTGACTGCTCGACGCACAAGCCCCCCAGCGGTCCTAAACCCTAAACCTTGAGCCTGTGCGAAGGACCCCAACGTGAAGCACCTTTAAGATCAAAACCGGGTTGCCATCTACATGGACATGTTCCCAAGAAGGGAAACACAACAAAACAAGACACCCCTTGGAGTGCACTTGTGTGCATTTGTTGTGCGGTAGTGCGGGGACAGCCCGCCAAAACTAGGATAACAAGAAACAGATTACACACCCCACATTCCCCCAGCCAGGCGACCCTTCGGTCTGCATTTTGTTTTTTTGTTTTTAATCCCCCTGTGGATATAGGAGGTGAGGTTGGAACAGCGTTTGTACTGTGTGCTAAGCTCAGGTGATATCCCCAACAGCGCATGCATCCCCGGCCTTCGCACACGTGGTGAGAAGCTGATGCTATCCGTTCCAAAAACCAACACGAGCCCCAGACTCATCGATGCTTTGGGCATGCAACAAGTGCAGTAATAGGGAACAACCCGTCGTGAACATGCCCCCGGCAGATCTGAGAACGTGGCCACGGTCATGCGCATCTTGTGTCGCAGCTCCTCTCTGTCTCGACAGCCTCGGCACCAACTTTTGCAACTCCGCTGGCCCGCGTAAAAGCACAGGGCAGAATTTCCCTTGCCATTTCGTTCTGATCAGCCCGCTACTTACCGATATGAAGGAATGCGCCATGCTACTTACACCCTGGAGAAATGTGTGGCTTTTTCCCGTCCAGAACTTCGTCGCCTTATGCAAATTTCCTTGGTACCACAAAGCTTTGAACACCCAAAGGTTCCGCAACCATGCTCAGATTTGGGGAGCTTGCAGCAGAGCTTTGGCACCGGGCAGTAAGAGATATCTTTCTACAAGGGTTCAGAAAAGACCCACCCACGCAAAATCTGGTGACATCCTTGAGAGCTGTGGAAAACACTGGGGTTCCTTTGGGACGGCCAGGCATAGAATTCCCCCAGCTCACGCGCTCAGCCTGCGATTTTCTCCCAACTCGGATTTGATCCGTGGGATCGGCTTTATCCTGTCGCCACAGCCTGGCAGTGCCAAGGATCGGCGTGCACGTGTTCAATCCGCCTTTGCTTCAACATCAACCAAGATTTCCAGACCTGCACCGCCCAAAGAGGCGACGACAGTTTCCTTATTCATTTTGCAGGAAACCCACTGCAAATGAAGTACAGCTGGAGGTCTGAGCCTTTTGGCAAGGGGTTTAGCTGACTGACCTGGTGGCAACACAAGCAATCAAATTGAATTCGCCTCGGCCAAAGCTTTGCGCCAGTAGCGCAACGAGCTCTCGCTGAGCGCTGCGTGGTGGTTTCGCATGCGCCGGCTGCGCTCCAAAGCTTCCTCCTGGCGCAAGGCTTTGTTGGGCATCAAAAGGGCGGAACACCTCTGACCCGGAAAACTTCGGTTTGGCTCTCCTCTGCTCAGTGTGAGTGTGAGGAAATATTGTTTATTGACGGTCCTGAAGCGCATCGTGCCGTCTACTTTCACCAAGAGTGGGAAAACGAAACCTGACAAAGGGTGTTGTTTTGAAAGGTTCTGATTCATCGAAACATCGGCAACAAAATGATGCGCAGGTTTAACATATGTGAAGAATCCTTTTCAAGGGCGTGCCGGGGTAAAGTCATGTTCGTCCCAGCCTTTACTTTCGACCACCACACATAAGAGATCACGTGGCAGGTGCCAATTGCGCGTCAGCTGTTTGCAGGCGTGGAGAAATAGCCGGGCAAACGCAAGCAAGTGCCCCGGGAAAACCACTCTGAAACCGGCTGAGGATAGTGAACGAGGCAACAGCTTTGGTGTTGGTTTAGTCACGCCAGTTGAAGGTCAACAGTTTAGGTGCTGGTTAGGTGCTGGTTGAGGGTCAACGTTTGAGGGTCTCGGTGTTGGTTTTGGGCCAACAATTCAGCATACAGCTGTTGCTCAACAGTTTAGGGTATGGTTTAGGCGCTGGTTTCAGGCCGGGCAACAGTCCGGGAAGCGCAGAGAACTGAAAAGAAAGTCTTAAGAAAGCCCCCTGCGGGTGCACCCGTCATACGACAAACATTTATATATATATATAAATGTATGTATACTAGGGTTTTGGTGTTTGAGAGTCTTAGGGTTTAGGTGTCGGCTTAGGGTCATCAGTTTCGGGGTTAGGTGTTGGTTTTGGGGCAGTAGTTTAGGGTTTAGATGTTGGTCTGAGGTGATACAGTTTGGGGTGTCTAGGTGTTGGTTGGGGTCAACATTTTAAGGTTTAGATGTTGGTTTGGCGTCAACAGTTTAGGGGTTGGGTGGCGGTTTGGGGCCAACAGTTTGGGATTGAGGTGCTGGCTTAGGGTGAAACAGGGTGAAACAGTTTAGGGTTTAGGTACCGGCTCACGGCCAACAGTTTAGGATGTAGACGTCGCTTTAACGGCCAACAGTTCTTTCGTTCAGGTGCTGGTTTGGAGTCAACCGTTGGAGGCTTTGGTGTTGGCTTGGGCTAACAAAATTAGGGTGTAGGCTTGGGTTTAAGGCCAGCGCGTTACGGTTTAAGTTCAAATTCTGACCAGCAGAAGGATCCGAAACTAGGAGTTTGTGTCTGTGTGTGCCTGCGTGCGTGCGTGCGTGCGTGCGTGCCTGCCTGCGCGCGTGCCTGCTTGCTTGCTTGCTTGCTTGCTTGCTTGCTTGCTTGCTTGCTTGCTTGCTTGCTTGCTTGCTTGCTTGCTTGCTTGCTTGCTTGCTTGCTTGCTTGCTTGCTTGCTTGCTTGCTTGCTTGCTTGCTTGCTTGCTTGCTTGCTTGCTTGCTTGCTTGCTTGCTTGCTTGCTTGCTTGCGTGTGTGTGCGCGCATGCGTGCGTGTGCGCGCGTGTGCGTTCGTGTGCCTGCATGCGCGTGCGTGCGTGCGTGTGCGTGTGCGTGCGTGTGCGCGCGTCGTGCGTGTGCGTGTGCGTGTGCGTGCGTGTGCGCGCGCGTGCGCGCGTGCTCGCGTGCGCACGTGCGCGCGTACAAGCATGCGCGCGCGCGTGTGTGTGGGTGCGTGTGTGTGTGTGTGTGTGTGTGGGTGCGTGCGTGCGTGCGTGCGTGCATGCGTGGGTGGGTGGGTGGGTGTGTGTGTGTGTGTGTGTTTGTGTGTGTGGGTGGGTGGGTGGGTGTGTGTGTTTGTGCGTGTTTGTGCGTGTTTGTGCGTGTTTG
>CAUJNA010003483.1:1359230-1399230 GCA_963377175.1 Effrenium voratum
TGGTCCTCTTAGATCCATGGCTTCTGGACAAACCGGGCTTCCTCAGTAAGCTTAAGGCAATGCCAATATTTAAGGTGCAATAGGTATACGGTCTTATCTCCATGTTTCTCACCTGAGCCACAATCAAAGCCCGGGCAAGTGAAGGTTAGTAAGGGACGATCCCAGCCATAAATAGCTGCGGATATCCGCCTTCTTAGTTCTTGAAGCATGGTTCTGGGGGTTTTGGTTGTGACTCACCTGCTAAGCAGCTGCACCGGGCATTCTAAATGTCAGGACGGCTTCTGGGAGGTGGCCATCCAAAGCGTCCGCCTGGGCAACCTCACGGTGCACGCCTGCGCTGCGCCGCACGGCTGCCGCGGCATCATCGACACCGGGGCCAGCCGCCTGGGGGCGCCTCGGCACCCGACTGGTCACCCAGCAGTTCTTTGTTGCATTTTGGTTGGATGTTAGGACTTTCACTTGTTGCCAACTACTGGGCTTTCCGTATTAAACCACTATCATCATGCGGGGCACTAAAAGTTAGTCACTTTTAGCAGGGGAGCAGAAAGCAACCGAGAGTTGGTAGCCCTTTAGCCTTTGACAGCCCTCGGGAGGCCTTAGCGACCCTTGGTAGCCCTGAGAAGTGGCAGGTGAACCACCAAGACTTCGACTTCAAGAGAGTGGAGCTTTTGGAGGGAAGCCCAGGGACCCCTGTCCCTCAAGGATGGAAGCCATCCACTGGTTTCAACGGACTGGTCACCGGTCCGTTGTAAACTGCTAAATTGGATTCATATTGGCTCAAGATTTTTCTTGGTACGTCAAAACAAGGTGTCAAAAGGGATGGTCCAGCGGGTTGGGTTTTTGTTTGGGTTTTCGTGATGAAGTGGCTCACCCCAAAATGGGTCCTGGTCCTGCTGGAAATGTGGCTTCCCTCAACTGGGGTCCTTTTTTTCCCGCTTGGTCCCTGATTCCTTGCCTTTCATCAAATCCAAGACCCACAACCACACAGGGCGGGTTTGGAGTGCTTCCAAGCCTTACATCTTGATATAGCTTTGTGTAGTCTGTAGTATCAGGTTTTGCTTATGTCTTGAACTAAAATGGTTGAAAGGGTAGCTGCCCGCAAAGCAATCCAATGAGATCCGCATGGGTGTGTCTGAAACCAAACGCCTTGGTTTTCCCTTCCATTTCTTGAAACCACCCCAAAATCCGGCTACCTGACGCCACATGAGCCACAATCAAAACCCGGGTCGATGCAGGTTAGTAAGGAACAATCCCAGCCATAAATAGCTGCGGATATCCGCCTTCTTAGTTCTTGAAGCATGGTTCTGGGTCGTCCATCTGAATACCGTGGTTTTGATTGTGACGCCATATGTCTCCCGAGGTGCAGAGGGAGAACTTCGCGGCTTTGCACGCCGCGATGTCTGAGAAGACCTCCCCGCTGGTGGGGGTGGCTGCCGCGCGGCGGAAGGGCCGCAGAGCCAGCGCAGGAGGGAAGACACCAAGGGAATCTTCCAGATCCGTTTGATAAGAGAACCCTGGTTCTGGGTCCCATGCTGAGCCTGTGAAGTACTTACCCCAGGGCAATGCCCTCAACCTTTTTACCCCGCAAGGGGAAAGAGATGTTTTTCCTGTTGGAAATGGCATGGTGGTCAGGTGTTGTAGTGTTTGTTTCTCGGTGCTTTTCCAAGATGCGTGTTTTTGTTAAGGTTAATCTCTTGTGCTCTTTGTTTTTGTTTTCTCTCCGAGGCCTGCTTATGTTTATTTGCACAGTATCGTGTTTTCTATTGATGTGTTCGTTTGTCGTACAGCCTTGTGCGCCTGTGCCCCTGTGTTGTGGTTTTTGTGTTTATGCGGGCGTCCTTGAGATAGACCTCAACTTGTGTGGGTGCCGGCTGTTCTTACGATTATCCTCTGTCGGTTTTCCTGGGGTAAAGATCACCTTTGTTAAGAGCATTGGCCGGCGAGTTTTCTTACGATACTACAACCGCTTGCATTCTTCCCCGCGCGGTTTCTGAAGATGACCCTGATTTGCTTTGCTTGCTTGTTTAATGCTTGGCTTGCTGAACCTACCCTCGTCAGCTTGTCCGGTGTTTCTGAAGATTGGCCTTTCCCTTGGGCATTGCCTATTTGTTCTGGGGATTTCTTAAGACCAACCTCAGCCTGTTTGCATTTCTGCTAGGTTTCTCAAAATGAACCTTACCCTTTTGTGTGTGTCTGAAACTCCACCTTGCCTGCGTTTGCTGTTGGCTTTTATGCTGGTTGTCGCAAGATTAACCTCACCCTTTCTTGATACTTTCCCGACTGCGCTCACCCTTTCCGTTTTCTTACGTGTAACCCTACCTTCCTTGCTTTCCCGGTGGAATTGCTTAACATGAACCTGCTTTGTGGTGGGTCATCTTCAGATGAACCTTGACTTTTGTGCTTTTCTAGGGTATTTTCTAGGGTATTTTCTCAAATCGTGCATTTGCATAGACATGGCAAAATAGGACCAGAATGGTGGGGGTTGGCCCGCTTTGGTATCAGGTACGAGTGCTCTTTTTACAACCAAGGGTTGCGCTTTCCTGTTGGTGTCGCAATAGTCCAACCTGAAAAGGGTGCCTTCAAGGGAAGGACACCCACCATTTGCGTCGGTCTTGAGCCAGGAAACCACTTGGGTTTGTTTGAGGGAAACCAAGCTGGCAACGTGTTCTTGTCAAAGCCATGGTGAGGCTGCAAATCCCATCCACAGCTTGGACCCAAGAGCACCGCTGAATGGGAAACTGTTTCGGCAGCAATGAACTGAGAACCCTTGAAGTGTAAGCCCAAAGGACTTGACCAGCCCGCCTGTTTAGAACCCAGGCCTGTGTTTTGTTCGCTGGGAAAAGTAAGGCAAAGTACCCAAGACCGTGCCCAGCAAAGGGTGCCCTTATTGTGCTACAAGGTTTTTACCTATGGGTCTCTGTTTTGTGTTGAGGGTATATACCTGTTTTTTTTCATACATTCAAAGGACACCAAGAGGCAACCCCCGGAAGCCATGTTTCGGGGTCCACAAATGCCTATTTTGAGGAGGCATACCCATCTGCTTTTGAAGAAACCAACGCCTGGAGCCACCCGCTTGTTTGGGTTCCAACGTCTGAGGCCGAGGGGCGGACTTGGAGTTCGACCTGGGCCCCATGTCGCTGAAGCTGCGGGTGGAGGACTACGCCGGCCAAAACTGCGAGGTGCAGCTGGGCCCGCTGGACCTGGACGGGGAGTTCCAGAACGTCTACGCCCCACGGCGGCAGATCCCGAGTCAGAAACTAGGTCCCCCAGCAATTGGTGCCCTTCTCTCCCGTTTCTTTTTTGTTTGGGAGGGTTCCCTTAGTAAAATAGACTACGGAAGAAAGGGTACCCTTATTCTAAGCTCTCTACTGGAGGACCTAGTAAAGGTGTGCTATCCACATGGACCTTCCCTTCCGGCACCCAACTTTGTGGGGCATGCCTGTTGTTATTCCTTGTATTCAACTGGGGTCGTCCTTTTTGAGTCCTTTGCCCCAAGTCATGGGGCGGTGCTATCAGAGTCAGAGGAGACTTCCAAAATGGGTGTTGTTCCTTGGTTGGCGTCCCTTTGCTGTCCTTTTTGTGGGCAGGTATGGTTCTCTTGTTTTGACTGCTTCTGGGGGTGATCAAAGTCAGAGGCTGGGATGGTTTCTAGTAAACCTACCGCTCAGGCGGTGACTTTGATATTGGCACAAAAGCGAGGCCAGTGTTTCCCAACACCATTCTCATCGCCTTGAAGCTGGTCGGTTGTTTGTAGGTCCATTTTTTTTACCAAGCGAACTTGGCTGCGGTAGATATCCTTGTTTGCCTATTTGTCGGATCCCTCAATTCAGGTTTTGGAAACCTTAAAAACAGAGTTCGATTTGGTCCTTGAAGACCCATCCTTCCTTTGTTCTCTTGTTTTTGGGGTCGACATGTTGAACCAACCGGAAAATGCTTCCAACAAAGAGACATTTGAAAACCAACCCAAAGGGTCTGACCTAATAGGGGACACCCACTGGTGTGTGTGTGTGTATGTGTGTCTTTTTTTTTTTTTTGTGTGTGTGTGTGTGTCTTTTTGTGTGTGTGTGTGTGTCTTTTTGTGTGTGTGTCTTTTTTGTGTGTGTGTGTGTGTGTGTGTGGTGTGTGTGTGTGTGTGTGTGTGTGTGTGTGTGTGTGTGTGTGTGTGTGTGTGTGTGTGTGTGTGTGTGTTTGTGTGTGTGTGTGTGTGTGTGTTTGTGTTGTGGTGCGTGTGTGTGTGTTGTGGTGTGTGTGTGTGTTGTGGTGTGTGTGTGTGTGTGTGTGTGTGTGTGTGTGTGTGTGTGTGTGTGTGTGTGTGTGTGTGTGTGTGTGTGTGTGTGAGTGAGTGTGTGTGTGTGAGTGAGTGTGTGTGTGTGTGTGTGTGTGTGTGTGTGTGTGTGTGTGTGTGTGTGTGTGTGTGTGTGTGTGTGTGTGTGTGTGTGTGTGTGTGTGTGTGTGTGTGTGTGTGTGTGTGTGTGTGTGTGTGTGTGTGTGTGTTTGTGTTTGTGTGTGCGTGGGTGTGTGTGTGTGTGTGTCCATCCCTGTTGCCAAGGGCTGATCTGAGTTCTTTGTGACTTGTCAAGGTAGTGCCAGCTGTCGGGAATCTCCGTTTTCTTTTTCCAATTATGTGGAGAAGGCCACAGCCATCCTTGGGTCTAGTCTGTGGCCCTGACGAGTAGGGCCCAAGGATGACGAAACTCCACTTAAGCTTTAATTATAAGTGCATGATCCGAACCTAGAGTGTGCCCACTGGGCTTGATCCTGACCCTTGCAGAAGAAATGATGAGACACAACAAGGACCGAGAGAGGCGGGATTTCACAACTGTGATCCAGGCAGTAGTTCGTTTAACGGGCTGCCTGCGGTAGGATAGCCTACTGTGTTTGATTGAGCCTTGCCATCGGCTCGCGCGCAGCATTGGTCATTCAGTTGACCCTCAGATGTCAGCTTGACCCTTGAGGTCCCCAGGTGAGTTTGGAACTTGCCTTTGTTCCGCCAGGCGTTGGGAGTCTTCCCGCTTTGCTGCCATTCCATGGTTGGTGCTGCACAGCACAACAGAGAAAGCCAGCGATGTCTATCGCCTCAGAAGCCAGCATACCCATTGGGTCTGAGAGGCCATTATCCCCCGATGTATTTTGTTGATGCTGTTTCGGCCGTCGGTTGCAATTTGCCATTTGGACCTGCAGCAAACCGTTGCTTTTTTCTGGCCTGCGGGTGATTCAAATACCGGCCGGGGCCCCGGCGTTAGTGGAGCATCACGGATATGTTTGTTCTTCTTGTTTTTTTGTTCTTTTTCTTTTTCCCGCTTTGCGCAAGCGGAATCCGTTGACCCTTTTGCCACGTTTCTCTTTGCAAGTCGCGGTGACTGCGGCACGTCTGGCTCTGTGCAGGTCACAGGGTTTGGAGCTTTTTTCGCCGGCGTGCTAGGCATGCCTGTGAATGTGCCCAGAATGTGCATTTTACGTTGGCCCGCGAGCGTTTTACACCCACTGTTTTCAGCCGTGGCGAAATAAGTGCCACACGGCTGATTGTGTGTGTCCATCCCTGTTGCCAAGGGCTGATCTGAGTTCTTTGTGACTTGTCAAGGTAGTGCCAGCTGTCCGGAATCTCCGTTTTCTTTTTCCAATTATGTGGAGTAGGCTACAGCCATGTGGCCCTGACGAGTAGGGCCCAAGGATGACGAAACTCCACTTAAGCTACAATTATAAGTGCATGATCCGAACCTAGAGTGTGCCCACTGGGCTTGATCCTGACCCTCGCAGAAGAAATGGTAAGACACAACAAGGACCGAGAGAGGGGGGATTTCACAAGTGTGTGTGTGTGTGTCTGTGTGTCTGTGTGTCTGTGTGTCTGTGTGTCTGTGTGTCTGTGTGTCTGTGTGTCTGTGTGTCTGTGTGTCTGTGTGTCTGTGTGTCTGTGTGTCTGTGTGTCTGTGTGTCTGTGTGTCTGTGTGTCTGTGTGTCTGTGTGTCTGTGTGTCTGTGTGTCTGTGTGTCTGTGTGTCTGTGTGTCTGTGTGTCTGTGTGTCTGTGTGTCTGTGTGTCTGTGTGCCTGTGTGCCTGTGTGTCTGTGTGTGTGCGCGCGTGTGTCTCTGCGCGCGCGTGTGTGTGTGTGTGGGAGGGTGTGGCTCAGGGAAATCCATTGCACTCTCGTTGGGGCGGCGACCAAACGTAGGGGCTGCGGCGAACAGGTTTTGACCGATTTGAGGCACTGGATGTGATGCAAGAGGATTAGGGCTAAACATCACTCCGCCCTCTTTTCGTGACTGTGCCGCTCCCTCTCTCTCGCACTTGACTGCAACAACTTTTGTCTTTGCCCAGCACGTGGCTGCGCCAATGTCGCTGTACGAAAGGGCTAAACGCCTGCGTGATTCACTTGCACCAGAGCACCGGTGCTAAGGTGAACTTTTTTGTCCCCTGGCTACACATGAAACAACGTAGTACGCCCAAAGATCTGCGATGGGCAAGTGAATGCTTGTAACTCTTCCCTTGCATGATGGAAAACATGTTTGGTGTGCCCCACCCGTTGTGGGAAAGGACGACTACAGAACTGAATGAGACAGGAACGCAATCAATGCAGTGTCTCCCGCAATCCTGACACACACAAATTGCCGCCCAAACTCCAACCCGTGCTTGGCGAACGGTCTGCTCGTCTCGCTACAGCTTGTTGCTGGCAAGCTTTCTGAGCAAAACCAGTGCATTCCGGGCGGAAGGTAAGCAAAGCTAATTAACCGTGCTTTGTACACAACCATGCCTAGACATGGCTTTGGCTCACTCATTTTCTTGCAGCTCATGGGCTCAAACCAGCAGCGTCTCATCCGGGACCTTGGCGGCAGCTGCCTGAGCATGGACATCCACGCTTGGGTTGCTGACGTCATCCTGGGCGGTGTGCGACTTGCCCAGCACTACTTCCATCTGGTTGCTCTTGGACACCTTTTCTTGCTTGGACCGATTGGACCGCATCTGACACGCAAACATGGCGCCCAGCGTGCAGCAGGCACCGCCCGAAGCAGCCACAAGCAAAAGCACCCAGAAAGGCACTTGGCTGCCGGCCTGCTGCAGCCAGTCGCTGCGTTCTACGGGACAGCTGTTGCCATCAAAGAAGGTGCCGCCCTCAAACACGGACAGTGCCCCATACTTTGCCTCCGCTCGGATTCTCAAACTTGCGGACTCCGTGCCGCCGCAAGCCAGTACGGCGAAGTGCCAGTCCCTGATGTCATGCACCTGAAACAAGTCGATGTTGAAGGCATGCCTTTTGCCCTGGCCGTCCAAGCGGACCTTGGAGGTAGCCTGCAGCATCTTCTCTGTGCACGTGCTGCTATCCCAGAATTTGGACGCCTTGCCCCAGCGATCCTCTCGACCATCAAAGCCTGCCAGGTACAAAGGGCCATTGTCTTTCATCGCCGACTGCCCCTGCCAGTCAGCAGTGACCGCAATCCGCGCCGCCTGCTCCCCTTCCGGCGCCATGCCAATGCAGAAGCCCCCCACGTGCCATGAGCCGTTGCTCGCTATCTGCAGCTCGGCTTCCACTGCGGGGTTCATCTTGCGGAGCTGGGCTGCAGTCTCCAGGAAGGCAAGGCCGAACAGCACCACAGCAAGCGACATGGCCGGGGCTGGCTGAGTTGTTGCAAGGGAACTGCTGAAGCGAGCCTTCGGGTGAGGGCAAGTCGCAAGCAACATCACTTACATCGTCCAGTGGGAGCATTAACCTCTTAATTCAATCTAAAAATGAAGATGGAACATAGAAAGCTAGCACTATCCTAACCCAAGTTCAGCCCTCCCGCGGTCTGAAAAAACAGAGCTCCCACCTCCGTCATTGAAGCCAGCTCCAGCATCTGGCGAGCACTCCTCGGTAGATGCGACCAGCGGGTCGCAGGGTGTTGACAGATTCTCCCAATGCAAGAATGAGGCAACGAAAATGCCAGTGTCCAAATGTGGCGGGTTTCACCACAAGGCAAAGGCCTCAGTCAGCTTTGTTGAACAAATGAAAGGCAAGTAATGCTGACCCCAGATACACCCCTATTTAGTATTTTTTTTTGGGGGGGGTGTTTGTGGTTTTAGTGGGGATTCAGTCCTGGAAGAGTTGGCATAGTTCCAATTTGAAGCCCTGGCCAGTGGGAACATGACCGAATTTCGAGGCCGGAGAATGCCGGAGAAACAATTTGTTGGCGCAGCTTCTTGCGTTCGGTCTTGGCTCAGTTCGGTGGGAAATAGATGCGAACATGCGAACTGAAACTTTCCAACTTGTGTGGTTGGACTTGAGCAGTTCACCGGCCAGGGTGGAGCCTTCCACATCGGCACATGGGAAGCTTGACTCGAGGTGCTACGTTGCTTCCTTGGACTGGATACATTTTGACCTTATTCATAAGCTTGTTCCCCCAACAGTGGTCTGTATCCCAAACAAAAGGAAGACCTACACCCGACCTTTTCCCAGGCGCAGAAGGATGCGAGCATTTGCAATGGGTCGACATACCTCCATTTGAGCGTGCAAAGTGTGGCTCCAAGCGTAGAACGCCCACCGAAAGACCTCATTGGATGCTACCTTCACCGTACTAGCACCTATAGGGCGGAATTGAGTCCGTTCTGCCTGACCGCACCTTTCAGCAAAGGCGCTGGAAGCGAATCAAATGAGGCCACAGCTCCCACTCAGAGTATTGCGCCCAGTAGCCTGGGCTCACGGAATTGAATGTGTGTTCAATCCACGTCTCCAAATAGTTGTAAGTGTTCAGTCCTCCAGTGCGTTGAGTCCTTCAAAGTGCCCCTAGTCTCGACACATCGATGTTGGCCGCACTACTCAGACCAGAGGCGTCTGTCCTCTTCAAAGCTCTCGGGGAGAAAGATTGGGCCCTGGAAGGCGAACGGCGAGAATGGGTGGAGGCTGGCGTTCCCAGCAATCCTTAGCCAACTCATGACATCCCCAGCATCTCAGCTGAAACACACAGCAAGGGAATTGGTTTGAGCGTTTGCATTTGAACCGTTTCACGGTAATTGTTTTTGCTGGTGCGAGAAGGTGCCTATCCCTTGCTTTCCAGGCCTTAAATCCTCGAATTTGGCCGCCGGAGGCCCGGAGTGTACGTCTGGATCAGTCAAAATATGGCTGAGGTGGTGCCCTCTTCCAGCGAGTTGCGAGAACCCGACCCAATGTATGAAGTAAGCTTGATTTGTTTGATCCGACAGGAGATATAGGCTTCTCAAGGAAAGGGCCTTCAGCTGTCCGCACCGCAGCTGTTCGCACAGTGTGCAAGAACTAAGTATATCTGGCTCCACCTTTTTGCGGGCTCAGTGACTCAATTCTGCTGTTTTGGGGGATTTGGGAAAGAAACCATTGCCAAGGAAGGAATTCCGGGGATGGTCGGTAAAGACATTCCCTCGCTCCCTAGACCTGTGATGAGCCATGGAAGGGCACCTTTTCTCGGAAGCTGAATAAAGTCATGGGCCCGAAAACTTATTAGGAACCCGCGACGCGCAAGGTAGAGAAAGGAGCTCCGTTTTGGAGTTGACATGTTTAGCCGAGAGCCCAAGCACAAAGGGCAACATAGTGACCGACCAATGTTGCTTTTCCGCCTCCAATCCCCGGTTGGAAGGTGCCCGTCAACGCGGGTCTTTCGCGCTCTAATCGCGACCACAGCGGGGCCAATCGCGGAGCAAACTGAGCAACTTCTCCCCATCTTACCAGCAAACCTGTAGATGTTTCCCAAATCGCTGCCGAATCGCCGGCTTTTCGCGATGGAGGCTTTACCAATCGCGCACGACGAGGGAGCACTGCTTCTATATTGTCTTGCTTTTTCATTTGTGTTTTGCGGGGCGGCCCTCGTTGCCATCGCCTCGCGCCAAAAAAAAAAGACGTAATTGAATGTGATTGAAGCTGGAAGGCTTTATACGGTCGTTAGAGCATCACCCTACCCGAAAGAAATATCTTCCAGCTTGTCAACTACATGGTGGTTTGTGATTGTCTGATCTTGCCACGCAACGGTCAAATCGTAGCAATCGAGCTCACACAGCATGGAAGGATGTCAAAGAACAGCCAAACAAGCAATGGTCGGAAAACACCAAGACACGTTTCATCGGTCGCCAATTAACACCAAATAAATTGCTTCGGCAAACCCTTCCATTCGGGTTGCACTTTAAATGGACCTCGGGTGGAACAGGCCTCATTCATCCCTCGGCGGAAGTGCCTCTGCGTTTGCGATTCCTTTGTTCGAGCCTGTCTCACACCATACAACTCATGGAAAGATGACTCATGGAACCCCAAACGCCAGTTGCCTCGTTCGAGTTTCCAGGTCGGCTTTTTCTCAGGCTGCGGTTTTCCGTTGAACCGTCCGAGGCGCGGATCCACTGACCTGGAGAGCTCCGGGTCGCTGCGGCCGCAGAAAGGGCCGGCGAAGGGCCACATGAACTTGTGCAGCAGAGGCAGCGCGGGGACCAAGGTGGGAGACCCCAGCCTGTGAGCAGACTGGGCTTCCCCAAACCCCCTCACAGCGAGTCCCTTCATAAAATCCCAAGAAAATGGTTGGAGTTCCAATTTTGAAGCGGCACTGCAAATGAACAATGGACCCATTTATGTTCAACTAAGCTGACCAGGGGCACTTCTTCACGAGGTGTTCGGTTGAAAAGGGGCTACTGAACTCAGTATTTCCGTTGTTTGTTAAGGGGGCTCCTTTATCAGGGGCTGGCTGCTAGCGTGCGAGGCAACCTACGTAGTTTTGAAACGCGCAAGCATTTGCGCGCCCACCCCCCATGCATGGGTTCCATTATGTGCCAACATTCCAGGCAACTGCATATTTGCACCCAAATCGTGCCTCCACATGCTCAGAGAGCTGTACGCCAAAAGTAAACCTTTGGGGCGGAATTCTCTAGATTGCCCCCGAACTCTTCCGTGCCTGGACTGTCCTGGTTTTCCTGTGCCGCAATTGATTTTGTGAACAACGACGAGGTAGCCTTCCCGAAAGAAAATGGACATGGGCAGCGCTTTTGCGGAGCTTCCGAAAGAGGCTTTGACGACATGGACATGCTGCAGGGCTTCTCAGCCACCTGCACTATCTCTGACAAAGGAAACGCCACGCCGCTACCTTCATCACGTTGAGCTTGTTCAATTTCAATCTCGCCAGAGCGGGTAAATGTCTCGAAGGACCACCCATATTCTGCCACCCAAAGGTCTGCGCACTTCCGATGGTGTAAGATGGTGCAACGCCTGTGGTCCTCGGGATATTTCTACAAACGGGCGTTGAACAAGTCTTTCAGGAGCACGCCCCTCACATGCTGGAGTGGTGGGGGGGGAGGCATCCGAGTGGCGCAAAGACGTCCGGCAGCCGCTGGGCGTATGGAACGTGGGGCAACAAAGCAAGGGCCCGGTACTGGCCGATCTCCTGGAAGCCTCGAAACAAAACAGCCAGAGCCAGCAACGCATCGGATCTCCGGAGAGACGTGGGCACAGATTGCGACTCAAGGTCACCCGGAAAAAGGGCCTCCATCCTTGAAATCGCGGGTTTACAATCTGGCGGTCAGCTTGCAATGCAATCCGACCGGTCCAACCTGTGCTTCATGGCTGGAACTTCCGCGGATTCCGATCAGGCGAGTGACCACTCGGCATGACAAGACTCCTGAAACTTTACAATTGCAAGTAAAGGGGCCGCAAGCTTCTTTGGTTCCATGTTGATCTGCGCGGGGGTATACAAGACCCTCGTGTGTCAACTTGGGCCGTGAACAAGCCACGATATAGCTATAAAGTGCGGGCCAATAGCCACAAAGGCAGGACAGCAAGATCCGCGAGAAAGTGTTTCTCATGGGCTTTCCCACGTCAAAAGCCTTCCACTAACACCAACGCAACCAAGCAATTCTGCTCGTACCACTGCGATTCACCAAATAAGGAACCCCATCATGACGAGTAAAATCGCTTGTTCCGTCCCCATCAGGCCATTGAGCCATCGAGTCAGCATGATCCTCATGCAACTACTCCCGCGAAACACACACGAGAGTAGTCTCCCCAAAAGGCAATTTCTTTGATAACGCATGTGTGCAAATGGTTCCCCGTGGTCGGTTTCAGTGTGTCAAAATTGGGCAAATACCACTCCCTCAGTTTCCCAGCGGAAGACATAAAAGCTTTTCCCCCAAAAAATCAGACATCAAAGGTGATCAGTTTCCCTTTCGGGGGGGTTCCAACAAGAAATCGCCGGATCTTCGCCACGCAGTCGCAACGCAGTCCGAGGGGCTCAAGGACTTCTGCGCGGAGTCCATGATCACCACCCGTGGCACGGGGATGCCCTCGGCCCTCGCCTGGGGAACGTCTCCACCGTACCCACCGCATCTTTGCAGCGGATTTTTTGGGTTTGAGTCGGTCTGACGGCATTTTCTTGGTTGCTGTTGAGCCCTCTGCAAATTGACAGCTTTGTGTGGGTTTAGTGGAAAACCCATTGATTGCCCAAACAGTTAGAGTCTAAAGATCCAACCCAATAGCAGTCAAGTTTTAGACTCAAACTTGAGTTGAGCCGGTGCGGCCTTTGCAAAGTGGGACCCTTGAACCATATTCTTGTTTCCTCAGCGATTCGAAGTATGTTGCAGCGTGAAACATGTTTCGGATGAGAAAAGGCCGCTGGGACCGTTCTCTCCGCAAAACCCTTCACGCTTTCTGGCTGCGGATTTGGGAATAGACGAGCAAATGTGAGAGCGGCTAGGTGTGCACGGGGTTTTGGAGCCCAACCACTGGTGATGCTTTGCTTTGATACTGCCCCTGGAGGTAATTTTTGTAGGGACTTCTCTTAATCTTTTGGGGGGGGATGACCCAACATACAACCAGCTACACAATGTCACAAGGCGTATGAGCATGTTCCCAATGCAGAGAAGATGCGCTTACCGCACCCTTGTACCTAATGCGCTTGCGGCACCCTTTTACCTATAAGGAACCGAAAGCTTCTGCAATGGACATATTGCTTGTTGCTCAGTGGCTGGCGTATGCGAGTCATAGGGACCAGGCATGCTGATCTTGCTCAAAACCTCGCAGAGTGTCAATATGTGACGCGGATGTCCATCTCCAAAACGGGGTTTCTTGTTCGTTGGGCCTGGGATAGTGATGTGACCATGGGGGATTCTCGGGGCGGAGAAAGAAGCTGATGGATGTTTTAGGTAAAGAAAGGTGTGGTTTCATCTAGTTCCTAGTTGCAGCCAGTGTCTCCCAGGCCAGGTTTTCGGATAGCCCTGAGCCACATTGTCCAGGGGGAGCCAAACTCGGCGCCCTTGCAAGAGCGCCCGTCTACGCTCTTGCTCAGCTACTGAACAAAGACCTGGCCCCTCCCCACACATGAGTCCCTGAAGCGTCGGACTCGTCTCGGGCCTCCTCACTGAGCATTTGGATGACCCGAATGAAGCCAGGTGCGCCGGGCAGGCGGAAGCGGAACAGAAGAACATCCTTAGGGCAAATCTTCAGCAGTGATGCCAACGGGGCGACCAACGCCCGATTTCAGACAGGTAGACCCATCATAGATGATTCTGTCGATTCCAGTGACCGTATTGTTCAAGAAGACACTTTGCGCTCTCAATAAACTTGCTCTTAATGTTTGGCAATCTGCCAAACTTTCAAAACAAAGACCAACTTGTTTCTCAGACCGATGCTACATAGCATGCGACACACTATGATGGTGGCTGCGGGTTGAAGGAAACTGTGGCGCCTGCAGTAGGGGACAAAGAGGTAGAACAGTACCTGCTTCCAGATTCCAGTGGCAATGGGAAAAACAGGACATCCATGTGCTGATTGAGCTTGAAGAGAATTGCCCATCTGTTTCGAGATCCGATGAATGGACTGCTGCCTAGCCCTTCACCAAATTCTCTGGGTTTTCGCCTGAGGCTGCACCCAGTCTCCAACTACGGCCATCTCTTCGAGCAAATTGAAGAATCCCTTCGTCCTTTGAAGAGGTAACCTTTCAATTATTGCCTTTCAACAGCCGATACCCACAGTACAAGCACTCCTGCTGCAACTGGAAGGCAGCCTTCCCTCCCTGTATCAGTGGATGCCGGGCTCCTCAAGTGTGGGGGTTCATGGCAGTGACAACTTCCCAAGCGCATGCAATCTAGCCTCATTCTTCTGCAATCAAGAGCAGCCCAGAAGTGGCAGGCTTGAGCGAAACAGAAGCGACTGGACTTCCGACTTTGAGAACAACTCCCGCAAGCTCGCAAAACAAATCATGAGCCGAGCATGACATCTTGATTGTGACATCTCTAAAGCTATTGGCCAATTCCATGCAAGCGTCCGATGTAGCCGGGGCATAGGAATGCGCTGCCACGTGCAGCGACAGCGCCGGCACGTAAGGCGGGCGAATGCCTTCGAGGAAATGAATGGAACGGGCCCCATGCCTACAAACCCCTGAGGCCACAAATACGCCCCAAAACTGCAGAAATAGATCCCAAGAAGTGGGGTTGGGGCATCCAAAGCACCGAGCAGCCGGTTTGAAAGTTCAGCATCTCCGCAGAGATCCTCGCCGCTGCGCTGATGGCCTAGGCCCAAAAAAAAAAAAAACGTGTGATGCGCCCCCCCCCCCCCCACGCCAAAGCAGGCCTCTCCCGCGCCCCACAAGAAGGGTGCCAAATAACAGGATCAACGCTGTCAGAACCCAGGCGGACGTGGAAAATTTCAACATGTCCATATCCCAAAAAGACTCTTGGCCACTGAAACAAAGATCTTGACATGGTTGCGGTTGATTTCTCTGCAAAAGTTGACTTGGGGAGCCAAAGGGCAGGCAATCGCCAATGGTTCTGCGGCCTTAGCAGCCACCAAAGAGAACTCGCGAGCCGAACTGGGCCTGTCCCAAACCAACTAGCCAAAGCCGCTGGCAGGTTGGCCATGGATCGCACCAAGGGCCAGAAGTTGGGCAGCTCCTCAAAGTCGAACGGTCAACAACTGTCTTGTGGTTCCATGGCTTGGAGGTTGGAACGCCAGTGTTCAGATGGAAGGTTGGAGCTCTGGATACGCGTCCGCTGGATTTTGCGGGCTCCCCCTGAAAGCTGTGCCTTCTCAGGGGCTGGCGGGTGAATTTGTGAACTGGGGGTCATCAAACACCACGCTCGTCGCTTGTCGCCGAGAAGGCGAATTCCGATTTGCGCGGCCTCGCTGAGGGCCTACGAGCTCCCCCAACCTCTGGGAGCTGAACAATTTTGAAGGCAACGTCACCGTGAGAAAACCTACGGCCAAAATGATGTGCCTTACAGAAGGAACATCGTGCTTTGAGAGGGGTACCGCATGGTACCGCGCCTTCTCAACCTTTTCTATTCTTTTTCCGGTTGGTTCGCCCGCCCCACTGGTTCAACGATTGCATTTTCATGTGCCCTGGTTGATTTCTGTTGGATCCTCCAGGGCCTTGCAGCGAAGTTCCCGCCGGCGCCAAGACCAACACAAGAGCGATCATGACCATGTCCCTTCAAAACTCTTCGGCAAATAAGTTTCTTAATCAAAAAGCACACGAATATTTCCAACTCGGATTCGGCTACTGGACATGGGAAATTGTAGGACAGCGGTCACATGCCCTTCCAAGGCGCAACTTTGATTGATCGGTCTTCAGCTGCAACACCCCGGCATCGGTCTTCAGCTGCAACACCCCGGCGTCGAAATACAGTATCATAGGATTATGTACAAAACAAGGGAGGAAAACACTGGAAAACCAATCCCCCTGCCTTGAGATCCGGTTTCCTCTGAGCACCTAGCGTTGTGGTCAAAGACGATACGCCATCAATTTTAGAGGGGCCAAGTTGAGAATCCTGCGCCTCGCCTGCGCGGGCCCCTTTTGCCAGCCTGCTCCCCGAAGACGTGGGAAAAGGAATGCAGAAGGCACATGCTGACTCGCACCAGCAGCCGGCCGGGGCCCAATGCAGCATGCATCCTTGGCCGCCAGCTTTGGCCGATCCCATGACGAGCCGGTGTCCCGTCAGAAACGCACAACGAATCCACCCCTTCTGGGGTCGCTTGAAAGAGACACTCAATGCGGACTACAGTGACTGACGCTTGCAATATAGCGGAGAATGGGTTGCCGGTGTTGGGTGGGGAAAACAGGGAGTTCAAAAGCGGGCCATTTCTACCCGCCTCCCAATAACCAAACTTGGCCATTCTTCATCGTTGTGACCCTTGAGATAAATACGGTAAAGGTTGTTCGAAGGAATCATTCACAGAAAACCTTTAACACATTGCATGTCCATACGGTACAGGCTAAATTACATGTGATGTTGAGGGTATCCCCTGTTCGTTGATGAAAAAAGGGGAACCCAAAGGACCACCATTTGGGGGGGGCCAGTGGCGGGTATTCAAAGTACGAAGCCCCGACCAAACCACAAGGGCAACACATTGATCCCTCAATTTCCCATCTGTTGGACCTCCAACAGTGGCTGTTTCAAGGGAAGCCACTAGCTTCATTGCAGCTGTTGAAGGGGAAATCCAGTGATCCGTTTGCCCTAGAAGCCAAGCTTCCACACCGATCTTTGAAAACCGTTGAAACATGGTTGGCTTGCTTGCAGTACTTCTCGGAAATGTATCTTGCTGAGTAGGTCATTTCTTGAATCGTTTGGTTTCCTTTGGTTTGCTTGCTTCGAAGGTCCTGAGCCGAACCCGCGGAGGCGGAACCAAACCCCAGGCAAATCCGAATGAGATAGATGCGGCCAAGCCGCAGAACGCAAAGCCACAGCGGCTCGCAGCAAATCAGCACACCTCGCAAAATACTTACTTGCGACAACCTCTGTGCGCAATCGTTGGCTGACTAAGTGAAAAGAATCCAGCTCTCCCTTCAAGGAACCTTGAAGAATACATGGCTCACGTAGTGCCGAACATATTGCATGGAAATCAGCTTTCAAACTGAGACACGTACATCCGCATCGTTTGCAGACAAGAAGTACTGGAGGCACGTGCATTACCTCTTTGGGAATTCGTGTCCGGAACACTTTACGCAACACTTGCAAACAGCGCAAACCAGCAGCTAGCAAAAAGCCCAGCGCCAGTTGGGGGAATGGCTGGTTCTGTCAAAAGAACGCGTGGGTCCATGTTAAAGTGAGTTTCCCTTACAGCGAAATGTTGCTCAGTCCTGGTATCACTGGATCAAGTCAGGCACCTCGGTGAATCTTTCTCCTCCTGCGCTTCGTAGGTCTGAAAAATAGGATCCCTCAGGAGAAACACCACGAGTGGCAAGCGACATGGGGTTCCCCAACTAGGAGATTCCCCGCCTTTCCCTTCTTACCCCTAGAAAATGCCCAGTGGCTCAGAAAGCCTGCTAGGCAGTTGGACACTTTCTTGGTTACAAGTAGCAGGTGCCACCGATGAGTTTGCAAACCATTGAGCAGTTTCAGGTTCCTCTCCGCATCGAAGGGGGTCAACAGCAAGCATCATCGCGCCCTGTTCAACTTACAAGATCAGTGGAGCTCCTCCCTTCTTGCGACCTATGCATTTGAGGCCGGGAAGGAGCCCTTCGCTTTGGAGCCCTTGGCCTTCTAAATCCAAGGCGCGCGCCCGGCGGAGGAAGGCCTCACGGGAGCCCCAGCCCCGCAAGGCCTGCAGGGCCCCCTGCAGGCTCCAGCGCGGGAGCCCGTCTGATCGACCTCGTGTCCCCGTGCGGAAAAGCTATTCGGAGCTATCAAATACTAAAAAGCAAATACGGTTTCCAAAATGGGGGGGTTAATGCTCAAAAACTATGTTCGGGCATGTTGCCCTCTCCTTTTCAGGGCGTGGGGACTCTAGGCACGAGGGACTCCTGTTGGTTGAATTCACGTAATGATTTTTCGGTTTTGGAGCGGACCTCCTTTCCACCCAGAGAATAGGAGAAAACGATCAATTGTGTGTGTGTGTGTCCCCTTGTGACTCTTATTCAAGGACCTATAAGCCTAGCCGCAGGTTCCGCAGCACCACTGCCCAACCAGCAGAAACACGCCTGGTACGAGTATAGGAGTATGGGGACAAAACACAAAGGACTCCCAACATGTCGGAAGGAATCCCTAGCCCATCCCAGGTTGCCAAGGACTTTCCCAAGAAGGCGCGCGTGGCACGGTCTTTCAATATGGGACCCTTCCATTTTCTTGGGATTCCGCCTTTGGGGGGGGGGGTCCTGATCACCAAATCACGACGCGAAACGCGTGGAGATGCGACGCCGCGTGCCTTGAGACTTGGTCAGAGGCTCACCCCAAAACCTGAGCCGGGGAAGGCCCAAGCTGACATCAACTCCACAGGGCGAGACGAGGCCACTGGGTGTGTGGTGATCAATAATATTACGTTTTGTTGGTCATTTGCCTATTTGCCTGGCACATATGAATGACTACAACCCACAAGTGCGGATGCTTCCCCATGGCAGTTGCTCACGGGCTGAATCGAGTGGAGCCAAACAAGCGTGAACTCCTTGTTTCAAACGAACACGATCTTCACGCGCGCGAGTTGCCGAAGGGCACTCGGCATTTTCAGGCTGTTTCGGAGGGTGTTAAAGTCCCGCCATGAGATTGTGCGCTTAGGGCGCGGTGGCGGAAACCTACAGCGTCTTTCCTAGTTCGTGATGTGGGAAGGATGCCGCCTTGTGGCTAACTTGGAGACAAATACCAGGTGTGGGTTGAATCTTGGTTGCTGTTTCAACACCAGCCAAGTGCATCATTTCCAAATTCCGGTTGTTATGTGAAAATTCAGGCGTCAACTCTTTGCATTATCCCGAATAGCATTTCCTGAAATTTAGGGTGTAGAGATTGGTTCCCCTTTCTATTCAGCCACCGTGTGTTTCAAACATCAACCCTGGGCGTTGGTGTTTTTTTCCAGGACCATTTTTCCTGATTTCTTCTGAATTGAGAATGGGGACATCATGTAGCCTAGAACCAAGTTGAAAAGCTCTGTTGTGGGCCCTTCCATTCATTGCCAGCATCGGGGATCCCTAGATGCTCAGAAAAGGCCCCCGCACGAGCACAGGAAACCACTTGGGCTTAACACAAACCCCACCGGACGACACCAGCTTGCCGGTCAGGGAATAACGGAATGAAGCCACAGGTCCCAAGCGATGAAAAAAAGCCACAAGGCACCAGGGATGGTATTTTTCTTATTTGGGTCATTCCATGTCTCATTCCATGCATCTCTCGCACCAGCAAGCTTCAATTTGCTTAACCCAACAAAAAACAAGATGTCCAGTAGTGATAGATTCCCTTTAAAACCACCAGGGGAACACCAAAGAAAATAAAACACGTGATCCATTTCCGCCACTGGAAGCAAGCGCCAGCCCTTTTTGCCCCAGTCAGGGCATCCAAGGCTCGACTCCCAGGAGACCCGCAAGCTGGCGCGCAGGGACTGGCCCTCGGAGGTGCCCTCCAGGGCCCAGAGGTACGTGAAGAAGTGGCCTGGCCGGTCTTCAAAATGGCCACGGTCCGGGAGGAGAGGAGGGGAGGAGAGGAGAGAAGGGGGAAGAAGAGGAGAGAAGGGGGGAGAAGAGGCCCTAAACAGTGTGAACATTTTGGCGATAAGGGTACTCCCTCTTTTGAAGTGGTACTTCCACGTGGAAGGTAGGAAGGTTTTGGAAGACCATCGCCGACGATCACGATTTCAAAAGGGCCTCCTACTTCTATCATCCCATACGTAAAGTTGACTGGAACCAATCTGCAGCTTGCGCAACACGAAAAGATGAAGAGCACACAACGTACAATGGCCACTTTAATTGACTCAACATTTGACTGCGGGCCGGTGGGATCCTACAAAACCATTCTCCCTCAAAGGGAACTTGTGGGTGGGCCCCAGAAATGCCTAAGTGAATGGGGGAGTGTTCGAGGAGTGTCCCACCCGCACCCTTTTCGAGTGCTAGAAGGGTGCCACGAGCGTGAAATCTGCGAACCCCTCCAGCTCCCGGTGATTTCTACAGATGGAGGGAGAATCATCCTCTATCTAATTTGGTTTATCCTGCCAACAAATTGTGGTGATTCCACTCCCTTCTAGATTTTGCTGCCAGATCCATACCAAACGGTTGCAGAGCATCTCCCGTCCTGTGACATAAACTATATATATATATATATAAAAAACACGCGCCATGCCCCATGACTACGTTGGTAGAAAAGAGGCCCTTCCCACAGGCCCCTTTTGGCCTCGCAGCCATCGAGCGCGCCTGGCTCCACTATGGGGTCCCGGTCGCCACAGGCTTCCCTCAAGGCCGCCGAAGCCGTGCTGAGGTGGTCCAGATTCACCTGGGAAATCAGCCAAAAAAACGGTCAGGATCTATTTGGGCGTGAGGAAAAAACTTTGCTTCCAGCAATCCTCGTCTAAGACAGTTGCTTGACTATGCCAGGCTGCGCTGCAACTACTGCTGGCTGATGCGACAGCGAAGGAACTCCATTGAACCAAAGTGGAAGCGAAGCAGTACCCCCCGAACAATCACGCTTCCGATTTGCGTGTGGATGGCACCAGTCAAGCTCTGCACCCTTTGCGCGGCACTTCTGCATTGCTTGCTCCAGGTTTGGCCTGTCGCAGCTGTCCTGGTCCGACCAGCTGCAGGCTACTGTGCCGGTCCGGCCACTGAGGGGCGCATACGGTTGTCATCTTGCACTGATAAGCGAAAACCTGACGCCCCATACCATAGGGGACGCCTGTTTTGGGCCGGTGCGATGGGTTAGAATTAGAATTGTTACGCCATAAGGGCTTCGACGATATTTCGAACTGGCGGAAAAACAAAACACCCACCCGCAGGAACCTCCTTTCAGAGGATGCTTTCTGGGATTCCCTGTTTTTGGCGGCTATCCATCCCCTCGTTCTCCTTTGACACTCTAGCAAAACAGACACTGGCCGATGCTTAGCTTAGCGATCTTTAAGCTGCAAACGGATGTCAAACGAGGCAGCTCTGCCAAGCATCCTTTTTGGCTGGCCCGGGTCAAAACCTGGAGTGCAAGTTGCTTCCCTGGTGACCCCAGCCGAGCGCCTTCCCAATTCTCAGTTCTGTCCATTCCCAGGTCCCGGAAGGGAACAATTTGAGTTGCCAAACAGCCCCGGCAAACCGGGGGAAGCACGGAAGCACCATGGCCCTTGCCCGAGCCACAGGCCCGTGCTCCCCGATGAGCGCCACCGGAATTGGCCCGGAGCCGCCTTGGGGAAAGGGAAAAGAAAAACATAAGGGTTCAGCTGGTCTTAGTGGTCTTTTTTCACCCCCCACACGGGCTGAAATCTGTTCCATGTTGGATGGCCTTTTATGCCTCAAATGGTACAAACCTTATTCCTTTCGGGCTTTGGCTGAGGTGGAACCCCAAATGGAGGCACAGCCACCCTCCGTTCCGAAAGACATGCGCCGGGGGGATCAACCGGAGTTTTGTCAAGGGGCAGAATCTCCACAAAGGCACCTTCGGCGGGCTCTGGATAGCTTTCTTCGATACTTTCAGCCTCATTTGGGATCGGTGATTGGGGGATTTGGGGTGCCCTTGGCAAACACCATGATTATTGTGGTAGGCCAATATTGCCACAAGGCCCCGGAAACATTGGTTCGACACCTGCTTTACTTGCTTCTACCCAACCTCACCCCTCAAAGCTAAGCGCATTCGACCGCAAAACGGAAGAGATCCATATCCAAGCTTGAACAACAACACGTTTGTCGGGAGCTGCTTTGCCAAAGGCTTCAAATTGAGTTAAACACGGCATGCGAAGCGGACACTTCCTGGAATCACTCGAGAAGGCGACCCTTTAGGCACGCCAAGGACTTTCACAAGGCACCGGCTCCGACAGTATCGCTTCAAAACTTCTACCAAAGGGACATGTGCATAACCATTTAGCCCAAAAGGTGATGTTTCATTAAACAAAATAAACAGACAGGCAAAGCTGCATGGAGGTCAGGTCCCTCCCCAATTGGGAAACAAGTAGATGAGCCCTCCGTACATTTCCTTTGCACCCACAAAGGGGGCGGCATCTTCATACATTTCTGGGGATTTGCACAACGAGCTGCTGCAAAGCCCGCCCTCCTCGTCTCTCGAGGCGATGTGGGGCGCATCATGCCACCAATGGGTCAGGAGAGGTGGCGGCACGGGGTTGGCGTGGCAGTAGTCATCCTGGGTCGTCGCCACCATTTGCAGCACACAAGGGAAAGAAACACAAGAGATGCGTGGTTTTACCAACGGTGCAGTGCTGTTGCTGACCTCTTCAGAATAACAGTTAATTAAGGTGCGCCCCCCCCCCCCCCCCCGCCCACTGAAAGAAAGAAATCGTGACTAAAAAGGCCAGACATCCCTTGAACACAGGAACACCCAAAAAATAAGTGAGCCCAGCGGGAGAAAAAAAGGGGGGGGCTAATGAAAATTATACATTGAGAGGTGTCCTTGAGAGAAATAGCAAAAATGCTACTTGGCAGCCAGCATCATAGCTGGTGTAGTAGCTGCCGGTCTGAGTGTTCAGATTCACAGCCTAGCGTGTGCTTGTCTGCGAGTTCGGCAACAATCAAAGATAGGCTGATAACAAAGAACATGCTATCGAACAGAAAGCGGGGTATCTTCTGTTGATGCAGCGGCTATATAGTCAGTTGTTCCTTAAGGTGGTGGCATGGGGGTCGTGTCGTCCTTGGATTTATCAAATGATTGTTGGCGGCGTGTCCCAAAACAGTGACGGATTCCCTCTAAGATTGGACGCTACCCTATCAACCAGCCAGGAGTTGACTGATCCTCTGAACACAAAACCACGGCCGAGGTGCTATGTCGAAAGACGTGATGCCCCAGTTTGCCTTGGCAAACCATGCGCCATCCGATCACCTCCCTTTCGATGGCTGGACGAGTCACTCCAGCTCAAAGCAGCAAGCTACTTGCCCAAAACTGAGCTGGTCCCACCAAAGAGCAGGATCAAACGGTTGAGTACCAAACGACTCACAAGTGGCTGACTGCTCAAAACTTCGAGCTGCCGACTCGGAATGATCCAAGACGTAGGAGGGGATGGCATAGATCAGGCCAAAGGCATTCACCATGCCCTCCTCAGACGTGGCCCAACCACTGTATGTGAAGCTCCCAGCTCCCTTATAAGGAATCCTTCTCATTGCCCAGATCACCAACTCCACCAAGCAACGGGGTGCTTACCACCCAAATGGATCCAGAGAACTGCCAATTGTCAAACACATTATGAGGTTGCCTCTTTCATGGGGGACGCCGGAACCCCCCCCCTCCCCCCCCCTAAAACAAAATACGTAACACGAATGGCTGCGTGTGGGTGTCAACTGTTCTTGAGGCCTGCGGGCAAACGCCCGAAGAAATGCGATCCTCTTTCCAACAACTATGGAAGCGGATGGAAGGGCTTGGAAAAGCAGTCTGCTCTTGAAACCGCCGCCATCTCCATTTGGAGAGGGAAGTGGCACCTCATCCAGCCGGAACGAGGAGCCGGCGGAGGTCAGGTCTATGTAACTAGTCGCCCAAGAAAAAAGACAACCATCCTCCCTCAATTCTCTGTGTTTAAGGGGGATGCATTCTAAGTGCCACAACAGGAGCCAGGGCACCCAGTAGTCTCTGAGAAGCGAGTACTCCAGCTGCCCTCGCACCTTGTTCCTGAGACATCCAATGGAACCCATCTGAACCTTCTCATGGCATGGTTTGCCTACCCTTCCCCCCCCCCACCCCCGCTTTTGAGAAAATGAATGAACGGCCTTTGAGCCCGGGTTCATGTCTTATGTTTTCAGTTGCTGTCCAGGTGCCAGATGCAAAAAGGCACAGGTGTGTGAAACCACCACATCTGTCCAAACACATTCGTGTCCAATCCGTTTCTTAGAGGGTTCCCATTTTCAAATGGGGTTCCTAGCCATCCAAGAGGAGGTTCTCATCACTGGACCTGAGATATTCAGTAGCTGCTAGCCGTGGCCAGCCTGGCATGCATCTGTCGCATCCTGAAGCATCTCGCGAAGTGCCCCGACAGTTAGCCTCATCACCAAGCGAAAACCCACCACAAGCCAGGGTAAAGTCTTGCATTTTCGCCCCATCTGACCATGGAGAAAGGGAATCCATGCGGAAGCCACCGCTACGTCACCGGCAAAGGCGCGCAATGAAGATGACGTACTGTACCAGGACAAAGCCCACGGGGCACGCCAAGAACCCTGCAAAGTCCGAGGGCCCCCACTTCCTGGGCGAAAGTTGGCGGCGAGTGGAAGATCAAAAGCAAGTGAGCCCACTCGAAATCAACTGCTAATCCAACAAAATCCTACCTCCCGGTTCAACTTTACGACTTTCCCAAAAAGCAGGGTCAACTTGCTCCTGTTCTTCGGCTGGGCACTTCGCCAGATCCTGAGCCGCCGAACATGTGCTTGCAGTGCCCCTCGCGGGGGCTCATTGCGAGGATGTCTGGCTCCCCACCCCCGACTTTCAGGGGGTCCCCCAACGTTAAGACATACCCATTTCCAGTGGCACTGAAAAGCTCAAATTTGCCCAGCATCCAAGGAGAGTGCGGCCTGCACTAGCGTTCGGGGATGCTCTGATGAGTGTGGATGCAGGTGTGTGTATAGGTCTCTTGTTCGGGGTACTTTGGATGGCTGCTACTGGTTTGGAGCTCTGCAAGCGCCACTTCATTGCAGGTGTTGCTTTGGACATGGATGGCTGCTACTGGTTCTGCCTTTCCTCGACCTTACCCGACAAGTAAGGAACAAAGTAACCCCGGGCTGGAGCCAAGCCACGGCACAAGGCTTGTTCGGGGTTACTTTG
Source organism: Effrenium voratum (assembly GCA_963377175.1). Classification (NCBI taxonomy): domain Eukaryota; class Dinophyceae; order Suessiales; family Symbiodiniaceae; genus Effrenium; species Effrenium voratum. The sequence continues at coordinate 1,383,842 of CAUJNA010003483.1, forward strand.
GACATGGATGGCTGCTACTGGTTTGGAGCTCTGCAAGCGCCACTTCATTGCAAAAGCAGTTCTGCTCTGCTTTTCCTCGACATTGCCCGACAAGTGAGGAACAAAGTAACTTGGATTGGGGCCACGTCACGGGAAAGGGCTTGTTCGGGGTTACTTTGGACATGGATGGCTGCTAGTGGTTTGGAGCTCTACCAGGGCCACTGTACCGCAAAAGCAGTTCTGCTTTTCCTCGACCCTGCCCGACAAGTGAGGAACAAAGGGAACAAAGTAACCCCGGATTGGGGTCAAGTCACGGGAAGGGGCTTGTTCGGGGTTACTTTGGACATGGATGGCTGCTACTGGTTTGCAAGCGCCACTGCGCCGCAAAAGTTTTGCCTTTTCTCGGCTTTGTCCGACAAGTGAGGAACAAAGTAACCGCGGATTGCGGCCAAGTCACGGGAAATCACCACCTCGCTGCAGAAGCAGTTCTGCCCTTCCTCGACCTTGCCCGACAAGTAAGGAACAACGTAACCCTGGATGAGGGCCAAGTCACGGGAAAGGGCTTGTTCGCGGTTGCTTTGGACATGGATGGCTGCTACTGGCTTGGAGCTCTGCAAAGGGCCACTTAACAGCAGTTCTGCCTTTCTGTCGAGGAAATCCGGGGTTACTTTATTCCTCACTTATCGGGCAAGGTCGAGGAAAGGCAGAACTGCTTTTGCAGCGCAGTGGCCCTTGCAGAGCTCCAACCAGTACATGCCGAAAGTAACCCCTAACAAGCCCTTTCCCGTGACTTGGCCCCAATCCGGGGATACTTTGTTCCTTACTTGTTGGGCAAGGTCGTGGAAAGCCATCCATGTCCGAAGTAACCCCGAACAAGCCCTTTCCCGTGACTTGGCCCCAATGCGGAAAACTTTGTTCCTGACTTGTCGAGTAAGGTCGAGGACAGGCAGAAATGCTTTTGCAGCGCACTGGCCCTTGCAGAGCTCCAAATTAGCAGCAGCCATCCATGTCCAAAGTAACCCCGAACAAGCCCTTTCCCGTGACTTGGCGCCTTACTTGTCGGGCAAGGTCGAGGAAAGGCAGAACTGCTTTTGCAATGAAGTGGTCCTTGCAGAGGTCCAAACCAGTAGCAGCCATCCACGTCCAAAGTATCCCCGAACAAGCCCTTTCCCGTGACTTGGCCTTAATCCGGGGTTACTTTGTTCCTTACTTGTCGGGCAAGGTCGAGAAAAAGTAGAACTGCTTTTGCAATGAAGTGGCCTTTGCAGCCCGAACAAGCCCTTTCTCGTGACTTGGCCCGAACCTTTAGTTACTTTCTTCCTCACTTGTCGGGCAAGGTCGGGGAAAGGCAGAACTGCTGTTGCAGTGAATGGCCCTTGCAGAGCTCCAAACCAGTAGCAGCCATCCATGTCCGAAATAACCCCGAACAAGCCCTCCCGTGACTTGGCCCCAATGCGGGGTTACTTTGCTCCTCACTTGTCGGGCAAGGTCGAGGAAAGGCAGAACTGTTTTTGCAATGAAGTGGCCCTTGCAGAGCTCCAAGCCAGTAGCAGCCATCCATGTTCAAAGTAACCCCGAACAAGCCTTGTGCCGTGGCTTGGCTCCAACCCGGGTCTACTTTGTTCCTTACTTGTCGGGTACTTTTGCAGTGAAGTGGTCCTTGCAGAGCTCCAAGCCAGCAGCAATCCACCACCGTTTGAAAAATATGAGTGGAGAGGTCCTACGCATGGCTTGTGGTCAGCCCAACTGGTTTTGCACTGAAGTGGGCTTGACAAATCCTCGAACCAGTACCAGGCATCCACGACTTCCATCCTGGAAAAGTGACCCCGCCGACCCGCTTTCACATGGTGTGGCGTCATTTTTCGGGCTGCTGAGCGTTTCTAATGAAACGCCCCTTAAAACGCTGAAAAGCAGTTCCCCAGCAACGCGGTTCCCCAGCGGTGTAGTTCGGCGTCCTGCACGAAAACGTTCTAATCCGTAAACCGCGTAATCCGTAATCCGCTAATCATTGGGGATTAGGTTTGGCACAGGTTAGGACTGCTGTATACTACAAGTGCGAGTGTTGTATTGTTGCTAGCACGCCGTAATCTGCGCAACTCCTGTTTTGCATGGGCTCTGGATGTAGTAAAGCTCAAGGCCTGCGGACATGTACAAGCTACTGTATGTAGTACAACACCGCATGTCACTTTGACATCTCTCCCTCTCTCTCGGCACATGCACTTTCATAACCGAAGGCAGGACCATTAGTCCAGAAACTAAAGTAACTTTGTCGGTGGGACAACAGCTGCCCTCTTGCCCTGCGAAATTTGTCTCATGAGTCCTTGGCAATGCCCCCTGAGTTCTTCATTTATTTTGGGTTTCCCAGCTTCCCAGTTGCACCCAAAGGATTTCACGCCGGTTCCCTAGGAAAGTCGGTCGCACACGCGCGCCACGCCCGACGCGCGACGCGTTGGCTCGCGCGTCGCCAGAGCGAGCCACGGGGGGTCGTCGAAGAGGTGGGAGAAGGAGGCCTTCTGAAAGACGACCTCACTTGACCCCAAACGTCCTGAGACGTACTCAACTTGGTCGCTGTTGACCCCCCAAGTTTGACTTTTTGGGGGTTCAGCGGAAAACACCAATATGTCCCAAAAAGTTAAAGTCTAAAGATCCAACCCAATAGCAGTCAAGTCAAGGCCACCCACCCACCCCAGAAGCCGAAATAGGGTAACCCCAAAACGGGTTGCAGCCTGGGAATTGGGAATCATGGGCTGAAACCTGCCGTCGCCTGGTTTTCCAAAAGGTCTAAGGGGCGATTGGGTCACACCAAAGAACAGCCAAGAAATAACCGATCAGTGCATGTTGGATCGAATCTGGGAACACTATGTTCAACGAAACGTGTACCACGTGAGCTTGATAGAAGTTGATGCCATGACCAAGAGTGGACCAGAAGAAATAGAAACCGTGATGCTCTTGGACGCACTGCGAGTAGCACTGTGGAGAAAAGGCAGCCACTTCGGGAGGCAGGGGAGGTCGTCAAAAAGGAACAAAGGGCAAAACCAGCAGCCTCCTTCCACCACGCAAACCCCAAGTGCAGTCCTGAGAAGAATAAATTTTGGGGTGATGGAAGCCAAAAACGACACATGGAAAGAGGGCAAATCGTCTTTCCGGGATTTCAGGTTCGACGCTTGGTTTGGGAGAACCAAAGAGGCAAACTCGCTTTGAACAAGCGAGCCACCGGCAGGTCGATAAGGCCTCGCAAATGCGTCTCCACCTGGGACCCGTTCCTCAGCACAACCGGCGGGCGCCCGCATGCGGATGGGATCGCTTGGGCGCATGTCGCTCGCCAATGCCCAGCTGCTCAGTTCCCGACAAAAGGGAAAAAGGGCGTCACTGAACAGCTGGCTTGAACTCTGCCAAGTCAACAATCAGATAGAACACGTCAGGGGCCATTCTCTCAAACCGCTGAACCAAAGGGGGGTGTGGCAAGCTGCCCCTTTTGAGAACGACATTTGAGCGCAATGTTTGCATCACATACTCTCAGCTCCTTGTGCCATGCTTCCGATCATGCTGAATATGGGCGTGCCTAAACCTGAATAACACTTCTTGCTTTCTTTTTTGCTGTATCTTAAACATAAAGGTAACTGTTGTCCCATGACTTGACCGTTAAGAAAGTTGCTTTCTGTGGGCGGAATAACAATCCGCGGCAGCCAGTTGTGCTTCCCTGAGCGCTAACAAGAAATCCACAAAAAGAAAACTGGCCTAGAGGAGTGTTCTTTTGAGGCACACATTTGTCACCCCCCACTCATACAGTCCGTCCAAGGCTCGCATACTTCAGACCTTCCACCCGGATGGTAGAGCTCCCGTCCAGGTCGCCATTCTGTATCATCTGCTCTTGGTAGTCCTCCCACTCGCCCCACTTCCTTGCGGAATTCGTGGCAACGTCGTGTCTTTTTCGAGCAATGTAGATACAGCCAATCAGGAGCATGTATCTGAACGAGTCCCCAGCCCAGAAACATCAGAAAAAAACTAACAAAACTTGAAGGAACGTCTCTGCTAGAAAAAGGTCTTCCAGGGAGCCCCATTCAGCTTCTTGATTGGGAGGGCGCAAACATGCTGACCTCACTTTATCACGCATGAGAAAGGTGGGTGGATGGTCAAGGAAGTACCTTTGAAAAGGATCCTAACACAATCTGCACGAATGAGAACCACAACAAGGCAAGGATTCCATTTGCAAGGGAACTTCCTCATGAGTGATCAAGGTGGTTGTACTCTTGGCCAGGGGGGACATGGGGGGACAGCCATCGTTTATGGATGCATCGGGGGGCCTTGGTTCCCTAAGCCTGATGGGTCAATTCGCTCCTCAGGCAGCTAGACGAGGGTAAGCTGGCACACTTTCGTGGCCAAGATCGACCAAGACGGGAAAACCACCCAACTTACAACACGGCACTTCTCTTGGCCGGGTCCCCGGGCTTGACCGCCAGCTGCAGGGTGGTTTCACCCAGCACCCCCTCGGATCGCAGGGCGTGCCGAAAGACGGGCCAGAAGATGTGCTCGTCGCCGAGGCCCTCCTCAGCGCCATGCCATTGGCGGTGGCCAGCCCAAGCAACCTCTCAGATGCCCGGTGGCCACGTGACAAAAAGGGCATCCTGTTTTTGTTCTTCTTCTTTTTTGGTTGGTTGAGTTGCAAGGGGGACCCTTCCCAAAAAAGGAAAAAGGGGCACCACTAAACAACTGGGACCTGGAAATAGAAGGGAAAAGATGTTGGAACCTTGACGAATGGACCAAAGGGAAACCAAAAGCTGAAAAGCTCGACTCGCTTTTTTGAAAGCTGAAAACACCCAGAGAAACTGGTTCTCGGCAACTGTGATGGCATCCGCTCGAGCACCGAGCTGCGCAATCCAGGAATGCAGCAGCGCGCCTCGGGCAAACTTTTCACCTGCACTCCCTTGAACATGGGAATGACTCGCTCTTCAAAAGATTCGCCTATGGGGCCTACCACATGTAGACCACATCTGGCAAAGAAGCTTAGCCAACACTGGCCGAGATGTAGAAGCCAGCCCTTACCCCCAAAAAAAAGAAGGAAGAAGCACAATGCCTAGTCACCCTGCACGAGCGCACGGCGAGCGCTACGCGCCGAACGAGGCGCTGGGGCTTCGGAAGACTACCCGAGGCGAAGCCCTCCAGCTCCGGGCCTGGGAGGCCGCGAAGGCCGCGAAGGCCAAGCTGGCGGTCGCTCCCTACGGCTTGGAAAGAAACCAAATTGGTTGAACGGGCCTTGGATCCGGCGGCAATTTATAGGCTTACTCGGTTACTCGCGAGGTTGGGAAGAAACCAAATTGATTGAAATAAAAGGGAACCCGGTTGATCTTCAACCCAGATTGGTTCAGTGACAAGACATCCTTAGGGAACAACCCTGGTGAGCTGGGTGAAAGCAACTGGCCAAGCTGATTCCTCATTTCGGGGGAGTCGTGTCGTCCCATTTCTTTCACACAGAAATTGAGCCATCTCACCGTCTGGGTAACAGACTGTCTCTCTGTATGCCAGCATCTAAACATGGGCAACCTTCGTGGCATCGAGCAGGGTTTCTTTGAGTGAGCCCGAAGGCTGCCAACACACCTATCTATAGACCGAGCCTAGCCTCACCGATGACCGGAACCCTCCCTAGCGGGTAGTCGTCTTCCAAGAAGGTCCGCGCGGAAGCTTACCTTGTTGAGCCCTTGAATGCGAGAATCCCCAGGCCTCCTGAATAGCATACTGGTGATACATCGGCCTGAAAAACAAAATGTGAAACTATCAATCCCATTTGGTTCCCGGGGAAAAAGCTTTGATTGGTCTTGGCTACGATTCCGCGTTTGAAAACCCAGGCGCTGGGGTCCAAGCATTGGTCTGATTCACTTGAAGCAATGCCCACATCAGATCAATCCGAAGAACCGTGCTAATCAGCGATTGTGTGCCGTCCTTGAATTGCGGGTCCGGAAAAATGCCCATCCCCTTTTGGTTTCCCTCCACCTGCGAAGCCCATGCCTTCGAGAAAAACCACCAAATGTTGGTCGTTGTTCGGAAAAAGATCGTTGCTTGGAAAGAAGGTTATTTTGTGGAAAGGTAGTCTGGCTCATCTAAGATTTCCGTATTGTTCCGCCCTTTTCTGCTTGTTTCCGCCTTTATTTCGGGGTTTTCCGCCCTTGTTTGGCTCTCCAAGATGCACCCTACCCACGAAACTCAAAAAAAAGTCATTTTTTTAAACATGTTGTTTCAGGAAAAAACAGCTTTCTTCTCGAAAAGACCGGAGGAAAAAAAAAACGGCTTCACAGGTAGGACAATTTGGACTTTGGGACCTAAATTGGAAGGGGGGCTCGGATAATTCAGGAAGACCTGGTCGCAAACCCTTGGACGTTTGCTCAGACTCGTGCAATCGCTGCACTGCTGGATCTGCTAGATCCAGGGAGGACAGAGGTAGGCTGCATTTGAGAAGTCTGCCTCGCTGAACCGATGTGGAAACTCAGGGTCGCAAGCTGCCGCCTGCCTTCAAACCATTTTGGGCAAAGAGGATGGCAAAGTAAAGCCAGCAAAAGCCCGCCTGTCTCCTCCAATCTGGAAAAAGTGCTGCCCGCTGCCCTAAGCCTTTTGTGCCAAGAATCCCTCTGCGGCCGCTTTTGCCCACCAGAGCGCAGATGTCCACTGCACCTGATTGCGGCGCAAATGCGAACTTGAGCAGGAGATGCGAAAGGTAGCTCACAGGAGTTTGAAAGGCTGAGAGTCAATGGACAAAACGAGCCTGCTGGGAAAAGCTGAGGTAAGGAAAGAGCTGACGATGTGTGGCTACCTTAAATTTCTGTCGGCTTGACTGCCACTGGTGCGCACATCGAACATCCCACAAGCGGGTCTCAAGAATCTTGACGGTAGAAGATAAGTCATGTGTGGAGCGGCTTTAGTGGAAAACTGTCGCCGCTCAAGGCAGCCAGCTAAGGGCCACCTTTCACAGGCCACGAACAAGAAGGTTGAAGAGCCGAAACAACTGATATTCGCACCCATTTATGGCTGAGACTTGGCTTGGACTTGGGCTTGTGTGGAGGGGGTGACGCGGCTCCCGTGTGATATGCCCAGAGGAGAAACAAACAAAAGACCACATGCTTGCTAGCTGCCTGCGAATGCAAAAATGTGCCAACCAGAGTCAGGGAGCGGGTCCAAACAGGTTGAAAGGAGGGTCCCTGGTTTTGAAAACAAACTGGCCTAAAGGAACTGGGCATAGCGGTTTGTTTTTTGCAGGTGAGTGAGTCAGCTTCATCTTGCAGGTAGCAGCCAGTGCACCGATTCGCCCCTCCAGCCGCTGGCTCCCCCGCTAAAAAACTTATCCCAAATTGCCGAGCAAATTAGAAGAGCCAGTTTGAAACCAACACTACAACAATGACTTCCCCAAAAGGAATATCCCAAAAAACCGTTGTATGCCTTTCCTCTATAAGGTTCCAGAGGACACTGGACAGTGGCCAGGCCCTCTCATTTTTTGGAATTCTACAAGCTTGCCCTTGCGAAACCCACCAACCAACAAAGACAAATCAAAGCCAATTTACAAGTTTGAACATGTTAGGCAGCACAGCTGCATGGCCCAACCCTACGCCACTTAAATACCATGCAAAGGAATGTTCCCCGGAAACACGAATTCTTGCCAAGACACCAGCCGCATGGTGCCAAGTGATCAGCCATCTGGGTCATCTGCCAAATGGGGACAGACGGGCAGTTGGGGCGCACCAACGCGTGGACAAAGATGATCACGACACTACGGCGAACGTGTTCCTTCTCAGAGTACGCCTTCTACCGTAGCTCATTCCTCACGGAAAGGGGGAAGGACTCCTGATTCATCTGATTTTGTAGCTGCGCTGTTGAAAGGTGGTTGGACAGTAGAATGTGTTTCATGGACATATACATACATAGGCATACATATATTCTTTCTGTGTGCTTGAGTGTGTGTGTGTGTGCCTCTCATGATCTCATCTGAACCCTTTGTCTTCCGCGTTTTTGCTTTTTTGGGGTCGGGCGCGTCTTGTTGTAATTATGGCTTGAAGCCGAGAGCTGAAGCCAGAAAAGCGCCGAGCGAAGGCGAGGCAAAGGAGCTGGAACCTGGAACCTGGCGGGCCTCCCTGTCCAGTTTCTACTAAAAAGAGTCTGAAAAGATGATAAATATTCTGGGGCTGGCGTGTGCGGGGTGTTTCCTAACCAGGCTGTAAAATCCATTCCTTCCCCCATGCCAAGAAGTGTCCTGCGTTTTCGGCATCTCTGAGTCATTGCTCGACTGGGACGTTGGAGGGCTACCAAGCGAAAGCAGAGGGACCCCCCGAACAACTCAGCGGTGCGGCGTGTGCGCAGAAGCAATCAGGGAACGAAGCAAACCAAGCAGTTTGCCAGCACTTGACATCTCATCTACGTGTCTCACCGATCTGACGGACACCTTAGGGCTGCTGCGGCAACCTGCTTAAACTCGTGCTTGCAGCATGGAATCAACCAGCTCAAGGCCTTGGAACGACTTGTGCGGTGGATGACCATTTCACAGAGCCCAAGCCGAGTCCCGCTTGTGGCTGCTTGGTTGAACCCAAGCCAATGAAAAGAATTGCCAAGCCTACAACACAAGATCCTTCATGGCTCAAGGAACCCCGACTGAGGATCATTCCCCCAAACATCCTGAAGAAAGAGCCCTCAAGATACGAGGAATTTGGTGCGTTCATCTCAATCCGCAGGGTGGGGTGGGGTGAACAGCCAATGTGACGGACCCCTTTTCGAGCGGAAACGCATGGGCTGCGCAAAAGTACGATTGGGGCAACGAGATTTTGGCCCTCGACAGCTCGACAGGCAGCTCTGGGTTCCCAAGCATTGCTCCGCCCTGGCCTGCGCATCGGCCTGGCCCGCACGGCAGACAGGCAAAAACAATAAATCATAGGTAGATCCATCCTAACGCATGGCTCCCAATTTGAATGCATCTGAGTAGTCAAACGAGGCTCCGTCCCTCTAGTGTTTGCAGTACTTCGTGTGAGTCACCCAGTTCCCAAAAAACTACTGTAAATTCCGACCCAGCCTCACCCGACATCCATCCTGCAAGAACTCGAATGACAGCCCGATTAGACTTGTCTGCAAAGATGTGATCTTTTATGGGTTTGTAGGGGCTTACGGGTTTCACCCCCCAAAAGGGGGTGACGTATACAACAAGTTGGCCACCCCAATCCGGGCGAGCTCGAGGCTGGCAATAGACCTTGGCGCAGAGGGCGCTTTCATTGCCGGGCCCTCCGTTGTAGCAGGTTGACCACAGCATATCCCAAAGTGCCAGGCTAACAATTACCTGCGGGTTGCCATGAAAAAAGTATCCTCCAATTTACCCAAGAAAATTGGCAAGAACAGCACCCCCCACACGTAATTTTGAGAACCCTTCAAAAACTCAACAACTTTCAGGGGCGCAGAGCAACAGAACCCTTACCCCGTCCTGACCTCAATTCATACCCCTCTTGCCTCCTGCGCTGAGAGTTTTTCCAACTCCAGCTGCATGTCCCGCATCCGGGACTCCGCGAAACTCGCCTGGGGGCGAAAAATAAACCATGGCTCGTTTCGGCGATTGGCAACCCCAAAGGTGGTGCTTTCGTTTTACCAAAGCAAGAAAAGACAGGGCCAAAACAACTGATCTGATAAACATGCACGTGACACTGGAGATAAACTATGGCAAGCAAGCACGGGGAGAGGAAATGGACAGGAGCAACTTCGATTGGGCAAGGCTTTGTTTAGAGCAAGGGGAAATAGAGGTGGGTGCTCAAAAGGGAGTCTGGAACACATGGGGGCGGGATGGGGGTAAATTCCGTGCTATTTAGCACGAAATGGAACCGTGATCAGGTCAGGAGCCAAAAGGCTTGCCCCCGCAGAATTCAGCACACTGGGTGCTTGGAAATCAACATTGGTTGAAACCCCACTTCTGGATGAACCCAAATGTTGCTTGAACTTTTTGAGGGAAACTAGCCAAGAATCTGGTTGGTCCAAACTTGGTTGCTGTTGCTCCCTCTGCAAAAAGTTCAACCTGTTGTGGGTTTAATGGAAAATCCCTTGATGTCCCACAAAGTTAAAGTCTAAAGATCCACCCCATTAGCAGTAGAGCAAAGATCTCGGAGTCTAAAGAAGAAGCATCAAAACAAAAAGGGAAACCATCTCACTTTGCCCGTGCCCACCATGGACTTGACCTTCGAGCACCTGGCCTTGGCTTGCAGCTGCTGAATCTGGCGCTCGGAGCGCTCATCGCAAACCTGGGGCCAAGGGCCTAGCGTCAACAAACCTCCAACTGGTTCCTGGCCCGACTTGTTGTGACAGGAAGCCCTATATTACTCCCCCCCGCCCCCGCCCCCGCACATAAAGAAGCTGATTTCGAAATGGCCCCCAACAAGTATTCAAAGCCCTGTTGGCATGTGCCCATACTAAAGTGAAATCAGGTGGGACATGGGTAGCGCCAACTTCCTGCCCAGCTCGCTACCCAGAAGTGGCAGCAGCGCTTTCGCCAAGCGGTCACACAAAAAATTCGACCTGAACTGCCCTGAGAGTCCGAGTCGTGTAATTGACTACGGCTGCAAAGTGGGTTACACACCCCTCTCCTCGGCAGCACCAGCTTCGGAAGCGTTCCTTTCCTCCTTTGATCTGATTCTATCCAACGCCGTCCAAGGAGCATGGACAGGGCCCCTCAGTTCTACATTCGCTCAGCTTAGGGAATCCTGAGCTAATCCCGGGTCATGGAATGGCTGCCCCCGCATGGCTCGCGTTCTCGCCCCCATCCGCAAACATATCCGCGGTTGCCCCTGGTTGCCCTGATTTGAAGCCACAAGGAGTTCAGGCTGCGGAACTGGGAGCTGAAAGGGGCGCTCTGGTGAACCTGCTTCCCCTTTCCCACGGACCCATCGCCTGGTGGCTATCTGGCACCTGATTTGCGCGGCATGTGGGCATGCAGGACCCCTAGTTGCCCACCGCAAACAGGTGCATGTCTAAAAACAACAGTGGACTCTGCTGGAAAAGATGTCGTTTGAAAGGGACAAACATGAGCTTGTTCAGTTTGATGAATCTACAGCCAAATGCTGGGGTTTAGAGTCTGGGTGCTGGTTGCACCACTGCCCAGGCAATATGTTGAATGGTTCGCGACATTTCTTGATGACATCGGGTGATTTCTTCAAGTTAGGCAAACGGGCAACAAGGTAGGTCACCCTTTCACAAACCATGTGTTGGAGTATGGGGTTCTTCAAACCCTTAGACAAAGTCTCCCCACAGAACTTTCCAAAGTCCTGGTCGAGTTCTGTGAAGGCAAGCGGTCCTGGACCACGGTACTATTCGGGTCTGGCCAACACCGACGCACGATATTGTTGTCTCATTAAGCAACCTGGTGTGCACTGAGAAATGTGCATCAAAAACACATTCAACTGCTTCCCTAAGCCGAGCCACTACTTGCCTTCCTTTCGAAACCAACTAAGCAAATGACACTGTAGTTCAACAACTCGAGCACCAACTCAAATTCTTCGCTCTCGTGGCCAAAGACCACTGATCCTGGCACAAAGACACATAGATACAAGGGACAAACGGAAAGGGAAGGCACCCGCCTGAAAGGTCCTGGAAACTAAAGAAAGCATGTCCTCACGTGCTTGAGCCAAACGGGGAAATATATCAGGTTTCAACAGCCTGACAGCTATGACTAGCAGCCTGGTGCTCAAACAGGGTGGTGCGAGTCTAGGAAGAAACTCCATCCACTTGTTGCCGTTGATAAAAATCCTGCCGACATGATACTGGCCGACCAGATCCTTCTGGGCGCCCCAGCTCGTGTGCGTAGTTTCATCAGCTCAGCCTGCAATTGGCGACGCTCGCGTGCCATGGGATGAATGATGGGAACTTGGGTGGCCGAAGGGGGAACCAGGAGAAAAACCCGTACGTTCAAATCCAGGGTTGCCTTTTTACCTAACCCTGATAGAAAGCAGGTACACCCTTTAGCACCATGCCGGGCCGCAAAAGTTTGTCCCACTGCGTAGCCAGTCACCAAAAGGAAACTCACTTTAAGTTGGCTAGGCTAGGTGATGCTGAAAGTCAGCGGGAGAATGAGGGGAAACCAGTTCTCCTCCTCAGCTTCTTTGGTTGGCAGGGGACGGTCATTGCTTGGGCACGTCAGGTTTATTTGAATTCCCTGGGCCCTTGGGGGAGATTCTCACAACGGCAGCCCGCGTAGACAGGGTCCCTTCTTTTTTGGAACGGCCACATGTGACATGGCAGTTTAAAGGGTTTCCACTCTTCCAACTTAAGCAGCACAACTATTGAAAGGATAGATTATACAATCTAAGCGCTGTGCTTCCTGTGTCACCCGGCTTAAGCCACATATCCTTAATGCAAGCTCGACCTTGGAAAGCAAGTCATGGCTAATGCGCACCACAAAACATCCAGCAAATGGATGTGGGAATAGCTCAGCAACCAGGTCATAGCACATGTCAAGGTGGGAACAAGTGGCGCAGACCGTGATGCTTGAGGGTTGCAACTGCAACCGGCCAGGTCGGCAACTCCATTCTGATATCAAGGGATCTTTCTTCGCGGCGACACTGGACAATTTGTCTTGCCCATTGGCAAACTGACCCACTCCGCAAAGCCACGGGAGTGGTTGCACAAAGGCAAACCAAGTACTTCTACAACCCCAGTGCCCAACATCTGGGGTACACAAATACGATTTTCTGAGCCTGTGTCGCATATTCACCCTACGTAAGACAGAGACCGTTTTGGAGGGGACATGAGGAGACCCCACATCCATCCAACCGAGGCTCCAGCAAACAATTGGATAGTCGACTGACCTGGTTAACAAGAAGCTGCAAGGTAGCAAAGCTGGACTTCAAAACGCCAATCGCGACACCGGAGATTGCGGGGCATGCGAGGGAGACCAAGCCTGGGACCGCCAGCTCGCCCTTTCGCGCAGCGTCAAAGGGTGCAGCCCTATAGCAAGCCAATGAGGCATGCGCAGTCAGCAACTTGAATGGACACCCAAGTAGCATACAAGGCTCCTCCCAAAGCCCTGCAGGTAGAACTTTGGCCTTTAAGGGGAAGCTGAAGGAAACCAAGCTACCCAAAAAGGCCATGGTCTGATTATCGTTTGTCTCAGTTGCCCAAAGGATTCAGTAATAGAAGGTGATCACTTTTTGGGGCCATGTCCAATGGTCGCCAACCAGAGGAAACCAAAGGTCAGAAGGTTGATTCGCATTGGGCAAGTGAGTTTTCCGGGTTTTTGAAGGGAAACCGAAGGAAAGCCGCCATTTTGGAGTATTCTGCTTAAAAAGCGACCCACCCGTATAAGGAACCCGTTTTCGGTTGCCGCCGGATGCAACATTCCGAAAGCTGTGCCTTGGCCGTGGCCGCTAGAGACCGCTGCAGGGTAGCGTCCGCCTCTGCAGCCTCCAACTTCTGCTGCAGGCGCTCCACCTGCGAATTCCAACGTGACGCAAGAAGAAAACTTCAGAACCTTTGGATAGAAATCCGTAGGAAACACTCTCGGCTGAATGTAAACAGATTCTCCTGGAAGGATTAGGGTCGACTCTTGCCGGGGTGCCTGCGACCTTCTTGGAGGATACCCGTCTTCGGGCTCGCTTTCAAGGGAGACCAAGGGCAACACACCTAGTAGGGCGTCCATATCACATCAAAAGATAGACCGATGTGTTGCCCCTTGCATGGACACCTAGTCTTTTAAATCATCATGAGATGGCTAATCTCATTACTTACGGCATGATGGCACCCAGCTGACCAGCATGGCCGTGGGTTCGTGGGTTTGTACACCAGCCTTTGAGGCTCATGGTCTATACACGCACGCAGTCACACACACACACACGTTTCCAGCACTGCTCATGGTGAAGAATGCCACTAGAGGATTCTTTCCAAAAGGTTTGTCCAAGGTTGAACCCCGCCCCCCGCACAATGGACCGATGACCCTTCGCTTTTGGCAGACCCAAGGAAGCTTCACAACCCCTTTCAGTTGAGAATCTGCTTTGTTGAGTTGGGTCACAGTGGCAGGCAGGTTCCCGTCCCCATGACTGGTTCATTACTTAGGGGCTTCCCTTAACATCAAACAAATTGGCCACCTACCAATTGTTTTCGCCACTACTGCGCGGCTTGACAATAAAGGGCTAGCAATATATATATATATACATACATATTTATCTACATGTATATATATATATATTCTGGGTATCAATTGAATTTGGGGACCCTTTGGTGGACGACATGCATACAGGGCTTTATCCACCAACCATTTTGGAGCACGAACCATTTGGAGGCCGTTATCCGATTAACAATCAAAGCCACAGAAGCGAACAAACACCAAACTGCGGTTTTCAACGGAATGCCCAAGGAAGCACTCGGCCAAAGCCCAAGGAACACTTTTCAATCACTACGGCAAACTAGAGAAAAAAAGGGGTTGTTGTGAACCAACATCAACAACAAGATCAAACCAACCATCCGCTGCACATCCGTTGGTTTCGTTCGGCTTCCCTTCATGGAGGGAAAGCATGAAGGGAAACCGAAGGAACATTCCAAAGGATGTGTCCGGACAAAGGAACTCCCCTCGATCGAAACGCCTCTGTGGAGCCGGCGACCACTTTGGCCTGCAGGTTGTTGATCTGAGCCTGGCCGATCGGCAGGTGTGAAAGCAACGTCTTTGTAGGTGCGGACGTTCGATGCAACTGGTATATACTGTATCTACAAAATATCTTTGTGGCAAGCAAATGAACAGCATTTGTTTGCCATAAGCATATAGTAAATGTTAGATAAAACGCACATGGTACATCATACCGGGTCAATAGTAAGTGGGTGGTAAGGCAAGGACATGGACAATAGGCGGTGAAACAGTTTATCAACAGTTATATGGATGGTCAACAAATCAATAAATCAGAAACAGGTGACAATGGGTGGCAAACGGATGGCAAGTAGAAGCTGGACAGAAAAAGCGCGGGATGCCTGCCTTGAACAAATGGCAGGACAAATGCAAAGTATGATTTGCCCGGACGATTAGCAGGATGCAAGGAACTGGATGCGCGGGGTGTGCTCGGCATCCTTAGTGCCCAGCAACGTGACCCACAAACTGTTCCGGGTGTGACCTAAACACCTAGTATAGAAAGCACACTCTCAAATACTGTAGAACCTGCGACTAACCAATACTATTGGAAGCGACATGAAACGACCATGAACTGGGCAACACTGAAGTCATGAGGCCATGCCATTCCCTTGACTCCAAAATACACCACCGACACTTTTGAGAAGCCGGATCGGGTTCTCCAAAAAAGAGCTGCAACTTTCACTTGGATTCTGTCGGAAAGCGCCGGGCGTGGCTTAGGGTGCCAATATGTAAGCATCTGCGACTCAGAAACTGGGACAGTGGTGTGCGCGCAAAAATATACGCGCTAATTTCT
>CAUJNA010003483.1:1404230-1431730 GCA_963377175.1 Effrenium voratum
CGAGGAACCATGTTGCCCGCGCATCACCAAAGGACCACTCACATTTCGCAACAGGACCACAGGCGGTTGAAGCAGACAGGAGACCCCGAAACAAACAAAAAAACTGTGCTCATGCACATCCTTATCAGGCAGTCCACCCCACAGCGGATGCTCCAATTTTCGCCCAGTGTCCCCGTAGGAGTGCCAGTGCTTGACAGAGATCAGGAGGCAAAGGGCTGAACACCCGACGCAGCTTCTGGTTGACATCCCGGAAGCCCAGGTAGTACCTGACTCATTGTCAGTGCAACTATTTAACGGGTACCCCGGAATAATCAAGCCCTACCTCATTAACACGGGCGTGTGCCCTTTCAGTGCGGGTTCATCTTCCCCAATAAAAGGACAGGTTTTATTCATCGTGCAAGGACCCCTGGCTCAGCAATTGACAAGTAGCCGGTGCAAGAAATTGCGCTCGCACAGGTCCGAGTCAGCCAGAAAGGTCTGAAGAGATGTGTACCGGCCATCAGTCACCTGAGACTCTGAGACCAAACCCGCGGCATCACTCGAGGCTACCGCGCCCCACCCGTCAGGAAAACACAGAGACTTGCGTGAAACCGGAAGAAAGCCATTGAGCCCGGACAGTCGGAAGATTGGAATCCTGCAGAAGGGCAGCTTAGCTGAGATGGGGCATCCCATCCGGCTGGAGAAGCTCCCCACGTTCAATGCAGCCGGTCGGTGCTGGTAGTGGTAGTGATGCTGAGAGAATCGAACGTGCTGAAATATCCGCATATGGCTTTGCACGGGGCTTGCGCCTGATCAAATCTTTTCCTACTGGTTCTGAAACAAAGCAATTGGCCACCCGTTGACCCAAGAGTGTGCGTCGCTTAGGTGAAATTCTACTCTGCTGCTTGGCATGCAGCAATAAGGCGACAAACGGCCGGCGGAGCCGGTCGAGAAACGGCCTTAGACCAGGTTTTGTTGGGTGGTGAGTTGTCAAGCGGGTTCAAACATGTTGCCGAGGGAGTTCAAGTAGTTGCTCGTGCTGGGCGGTGAGGTGGTGACCAGCCAGCCATGTGACGCCAGACGATTTTACCACAAACTTCAGCACAAACAAGTGCCATGGAAATCCCGGGCCGCCATGAACAAGAGCGAGCATGAAACCAACAACTTCCTGAAAATGAACATGAAACCCCGAACAAACAGTCCCTTTCCAAAATCGAGATTCCTCAGAAGTGACCGGCATGTTGGCTTGACCATAGTCCAAGCGTGCGTGAAATACCCCCCCCCCCCAAAAAAAAAAAAGGTCCTCAGAACCCGTCGGCTTCCTCCGAGTCTCCGTGGGGTGCCCCACGTGCGCCAGGTGCGAGCGAATCTGATGCCGGCGCCCGGTGCCAATGCCTGAGCGATAGAACGTGACCAGCGCACCCCTGGACCACGCCCCCTTTGGGCTACAATGCCCAACTAACCCCTTACCAATCATTCCTGAATTATCCCGCGCCCGTGCTTCTGCGTATGTATGTGCATAAGGCAGTTGATCAGTACTCCTGCTTGGCGAAAACGCAATCGTTGCGAGACCAATTATTTCGCGAAACTTTTGCGACCCCATCGCCGTATGCTTTTGCTTGTTACGCACGCTCAGGTGCCACTATTGCTGCTCACGCTTGAAAACGACGTAGCCACGCCGTTCACTTGTACTGGCGGGCTGCCAGCAATAAAAGGCAGCCACTAGCACTCGCCCTTTGCACTTGTGATTGTTTCAGCCCAACAGCAAGCTCCACGGGCTCTCGCTGGTCCTTCGCGAAACTTGTGCCAAAATGGCCCAGCCAACTTTTTTGTTTGCACCATTTCCCAGCTCAGGCAGGGAATCAAGGATGCAAGCACAGGTGCCCGCGTATTTCCCTGTCTACAACACAACACGGTCCACAAACATGTAAGCAGCTAAGCTTTTCGCGAATAGCAAGTTCGTTCTCTTGCGCAGGGATCTTTCGCGGGCGGCTATGGTCCTTCACGCTATAAGTCCTTACAAGGACCATGTTGATCAACTCCCATATGAATATATCTGGATATTTGTGTAGATATATATATATATATATATATATTTATATTAATATATCTTCTCCACGGGCCGGCCCTTGATTTTGTAGGGATGGGGCCGGTACAAGGCCTGGCTGGAGTCGAATCCAAGGCACGGATTACCAGCAAGCTCAGCCCAGACTGAGGACGGCTGGCATGTGCCACAACCTTCGAGGCATGGTTTTGGGTGTCTAGACCATTCATCAGTCCAAGCCAGTTGCAGGCCGCAAACCTCCTTGCCGTTTCATGAGGCTTCCCATCACTTCGGTGATTCACATGAAGGCTGAACAAGAAGCCCCGGTATAAGCTGGGGAGACAGTATATATATAGCCATCACACCGCCCACAAGCGTTTTGCAACACCACCTACATACCTCAAGAAAACAATGAATGTCTTCGTCCCTTCATCTTATCGGTAGCCTAACGAGTGTCCCGTCCTCTTCACACTTCCCCTTGTCATACACCCTGCCTCAAGGAACCTGATTGAGAACTGCCAAGCCACATGATGCTTAACACATCGAAGCGAAGATGTTTAAATCCCCCTGAGAAGTCACATGAAACCTCCCACCTCCATCAGTGAATCTGAATCGCTGTCCACTCAGAGTCTCCAGGCAACTAACCCATGGGCAGCGTGCCCAGTTCAGTTCGCCACTCATGGTTTCATTTGCGGTGGGTTGCCGTAACTCGCCTCCGTGTGGCCAGACTCCGCGAGTCCGGAGACTTGACTAGGTTGGCTTCCTCAAAGCCGGATCCGCGCTTCACAGGCTGATTCAAGTGAGTTGGCCCCCCCCTCTCCTCCGCCCCGGAAATAAGAGGGGCCAACAGGGAAAAAACAGTAAACAAATTGGGGGGTCAGAGTTGGGCCTACTCAAGCAGTCTCTCATTCAGTACGTACTTCTTTGGTACTGGTTTAGCTTGTTTTCGGTATTCCTTTGAGCTGGCCCAGTACTGGTATGTGTTTGGTATTGGTTTAGTATTCCTTTGTACTTGCTCAGTAGTCTTAAAGAATGGCTTGGTATTTCTTTTTGTATTCCTAGGCAATGGCCAAGAGCATGTTCGTCATGTTCGTTTACCCATGCTCTGCCCTTAAACAATTATCATCATCCACCAACTGACTAAGGGCTACCTGAAATAAATCATGATCATTTGCTGACCTGAGGTGCGCAACCCAAGATCGCATCCCTCAAGGTCAAGCGCGTTAATGTGTCCCAGTTTTTGCACCCAGGCTTTCGGTTGCTCAAGGTCCGACTCAACATATTCGTACTGACTCATGGACATTTCCCCCTTAGCATCCCAAGAAGAGAACCACACATATGGGCCACATGGCATTTAGTTTTATTTGGGCTTCCCTCCGGTGGACATCCTTTAGGCCGTCACTGTTGCTGTGGCATCCTATTAAAATCCCCAGCCATATCTCAAGCAAACGGCTGGACCTCGAACGCATGGCCCGCGATCGCGCGATCGCGCGATCGCGCCTTGAGGTGCGTGCGCGCTGGCTTGCCCTGGCCTCCGGCGGCAGTGCGGCCCCCATCCTCGATGCTCACCTGCGACGCTCTCGAGCGGTCCGAAGCTTTGGCTCTGAGGAAGTGAATCAATGGCGCACATGGGAGTCATTCGTTTATTTAGGAAGCCCTTTTGGTTGAGGGAAAACAAAAAGGCGCACCACCATTCTGGGGGTGCCCGAATTTTACGAAAAAAGCCACATTGGCGCCTGGAACATTGAACTGTTTTTACATTGAAAACAAGAACATCCAATTATTCATTCGCATATATGTCCAAGCTTTCTTCTACAAATGCTGGCTCTGGATCTGACAGTGTCTCAGACCCCTCGATTGTGCCAAACGCATTGCATACAGTCAATTCAGCCTTACGACATCTTGGCAAGTGACAACTAACCTGATGCCCCACGTTTATATTTACCGTGGATAAATGGGACAAACACAAAATTAGTTGGAAGACATTGGAGGGCCATGCCCGTCCATTTCCAGTGGTAACTGCAACACTTTCAGCAAATGAAATGGGGTGAAGGGTGCCAGGGTGCCTTCAAACAAGTTGGCCGAGCTGGTTCCAAGTTCAAAAGCAGTTAGACGCTAGGATGCCCCTTTGGCGAGCATTGCCTGGGGCAATTGATTCTTGACCAAAGTGGAACCGACTCCATGAGGCTACATTGGTCCATTCAACCTCATACCTCCTGACTTTTCGATATCGGGAATCCGCCAGCTTCTGTGGTTCAAGGCCTTTAAGTGTGGTGTCATGTTGCCTCTCAAGCATCTCTGCTCCAATTGGATACCACCTGGAAGTCCACAGGTGTTCCTTTTCTATGTTGCTTGGTAGCCTATCGTAACAACTTAAACACGCAATAAAACACTTATCCGGGAGTCACCTCAAGGAAAACGACTCGAAAGGCCTGCGCAGCGATTTCGGCAAGGTCCCCCTGGACCCAGCCGTGGCTCAAGACCAGGTAATCCTTCGCAGCAGGGGACAACTGGAGCATGTAAGCATGCTCAAACTGATTCGCACATGGAGTAGCACTACAAATAACCAAGTAAATTCAACTTGCTTGGAACAGGGTGAGGCTTTTGACCTTGAATGTGTAAACAGAGTTGTTGCCGAACCCTGCGGGTTGAAGAAAGTAGATCCCCAAACCCAAACTTGTACGACCTAGACCCCGTCTCAATGAGTTTTGCAGGGACTCCCTATTGCACAACACAACCTCTCTCAAAGGGGACTCCTCATCTTTTTTCAAAGAATGGGGCTGCAAAGGGAAATCCTCACTGGGAACGCGATACTGTTCCTCGCACTCAAGGCTTTTGGAAGACTATCGGGGCCCTATAGTGCGGTAGATTCCAGCGGGTGAGAGGCTCCCACAGTATCAAGGGTTGCCCCCCGGCTTCAAGGACAGGATACCTTTTCAAGATGATGTAGTCGGAAACCCTGCCGCCCACTTCCATGATTGTTGCGGTGAGGGCAAATCTGATGTCAATTTGCTTGAACCCTCGTGAGCTCGGGATTCTGTCCCAGCGGCGATGATGTCTTGAACCCCATCATCAAGTTGCCCGCATTGAAGGGTCAAGAATATGCTCAAACGCTGCAATAATGACATCCTTCAACCTACACATTGCCAGCATGCCATCCTATCAACTGAGTGCAGACATACTTTGTCAGCTACACCGCAAGTGGCCCAGGGCAATTTACAGAACGCTGCTTTTGATTGGATCAGGACGTGGGCACGGGAAACCTGGAAATGGGACGGTTTCTCTGTTGTGTTGAAATGTCTATTGACCAAAACCCGGGACAAAACGCAGCAGCCAAGTTCAACTTGCTGTTGGGCAATCGTCTTTCCCCTCGGTGGTCAGGCTCTCAGGGAGCATCTTATGTTGCAAGAGATGGCTTTCAACATCTTTCAACATGTTTCAACCAGTTCAGGGAAAATGCAGGTGTTTGCCCCAAACGCGCTGAGCCTAGCCATTGCCCCCATATGCTCCAAGACGCCCGGAGGACTTGACGCGTGGCCAGCTGTACCTGAGAGTTGCCACAAATATGGCGTCTGTGCGTCGATTTTGGAGACGTTTTGGGGAGCTGACTAACAGGAAACCACCAAGGCCCTTGGGATGCTCCCCTTGGAGACAAACCCAAGTTGGAAAGCGGGGCTGGTGTATTTTTACAGAATCGTCTGCAGTGCTGTACTTATCAGCGCTCCCCTAGAAACGACCGTGCCCCCAGAACAAAGAACTACCGGCCCTGATAAATCTGGGGTGGGGGGAGGTAGTCACTAATCAAATCAGAGTTGAGCGCTCTATTACCTCTCCTACACGGATATGTGCGGGTATCCCTGGCTTGGCTCGGGGTTGGCTTCCCTAGGTGACATGAAAAATCTGATCAGGCTGCAGCAGTAGCGAGTGCAGTGAGATCGCTTGCCCCGGTGCATTTCTTGTACATGATGGTCCGGCGCGGGTTGCGAAGTACGTGCGCACAACAGAGTTCCGAAAATCAATTTTCGGCACGCATCTTTGTTGCCGGATTTTGGACTTATTTGGCTTCATGCCCGAGCGTACGGGCTGGTTTTACATAACATGAAATGCAAATCTTCTAGCTGCCCTGACTGCACCCAGCAGTCATGTGACCTTGAACCCTTTTGGCGTGACCCTTCTTGGAGTTTATGTTTGGAAAGCCCAGGCCCCCTTACGTGAGGAAACCACCAAGCCAAAAAAACAAAAGTTGCCAACGAACACAGGGTCCTTAGGGTGCTACATAGTTGCTTGTCAGGCCCGCTCAGCTGCCCGTCGATTAACATGCTCAGCGCACTTCCAGTTCCAAACGGTGTGGTCAATGAGTTGTCGGCACGCTATTTGCCAGTTGGAACTCACGCCTTCCAAAAACTGCATGTTCGAGTACTGAACTGGGCAAACTACTAGAACCAGGAGCCCGTGGGTTTCGGTCGCGAACCCTCCAAACCAAGAAAACTCACGAGGCTTGCGCCAAAAAAACATGGGTGATAGCGGGCCCTTCCTCGCATTGTCCGCAAACGTCACAGGCAGCTCACTTCAAACGGCCAAGGTGATGTTTAAAGCACTGTTTGGGCCTTCCCTTGGCTCCCGCCCCCTCCAAGATGACGGGGCAAACTACTAGAACCAGGAGCCCGTGGGTTTCGGTCGCGAACCCTCCGAACCACGAAAACTCACGAGGCTTGCGCCAAAAAAACATGGGTGAAAGCGGGCCCTTCCTCGCATTGTCCGCAAACGTCACAGGCAGCTCACTTCAAACGGCCAAGGTGATGTTTAAAGCACTGTTTGGGCCTTCCCTTGGCTCCCGCGACGGGGCAAACTACTAGAACCAGGAGCCCGTGGGTTTCGGTCGCGAACCCTCCGAACCAAGAAAACTCACGAGGCTTGCGCCAAAAACACATGGGTGAAAGCGGGCCCTTCCTCGCATTGTCCGCAAACGTCACAGGCAGCTCACTTCAAACGGCCAAGGTGATGTTTAAAGCACTGTTTGGGCCTTCCCTTGGCTCCCGCGACGGGGCAAACTACTAGAACCAGGAGCCCGTGGGTTTCGGTCGCGAACCCTCCGAACCACGAAAACTCACGAGGCTTGCGCCAAAAAAACATGGGTGAAAGCGGGCCCTTCCTCGCATTGTCCGCAAACGTCACAGGCAGCTCACTTCAAACGGCCAAGGTGATGTTTAAAGCACTGTTTGGGCCTTCCCTTGGCTCCCGCCCGACGGGGCAAACTACTAGAACCAGGAGCCCGTGGGTTTCGGTCGCGAACCCTCCGAACCACGAAAACTCACGAGGCTTGCGCCAAAAAAACATGGGTGAAAGCGGGCCCTTCCTCGCATTGTCCGCAAACGTCACAGGCAGCTCACTTCAAACGGCCAAGGTGATGTTTAAAGCACTGTTTGGGCCTTCCCTTGGCTCCCGCCCCCTCCAAGATGACGGGGCAAACTACTAGAACCAGGAGCCCGTGGGTTTCGGTCGCGAACCCTCCGAACCAAGAAAACTCACGAGGCTTGCGCCAAAAACACATGGGTGAAAGCGGGCCCTTCCTCGCATTGTCCGCAAACGTCACAGGCAGCTCACTTCAAACGGCCAAGGTGATGTTTAAAGCACTGTTTGGGCCTTCCCTTGGCTCCCGCCCCCTCCAAGATGACATCCTCAATATCCACTCTAGGAACTGGAAGGGCTTTACTGTTAGAACGCTAACGATGAACTCCTGGGAAGGAGCTCCGTGGGAGAAACCACGATCGCCGATACAACCGGAGGGTCCAAGGCTAGGACACTCAGTTGATCACCTTGGCCCATGCTCCTTAAATATTGGTTTCCCTTCAACGCCACAAAGCAAACGCATATCCTCAAAACACGAGGCACACCCAAAACGGGTGCAACTGGTCCGCGGTCTTTCGAATCGCTTGGCGCGGCGCCTGGAGCCGGTAGAAGGCCTCGAAGGACTTGGCCGCCAAGATCAGGCCCGAGCTGGGCACGTCCAGGCGGTGCAGGAAGCCTCGGATCGCTCGGATCGCTCGGGTGCCTGTGATCGGCAAAAAAGCAAACATGTCAGCCGTGCCCAGGACTTAAGCTCACTTGGCTGGTGACCAGCCCCAAAAAAAGTGTACACTTTTTGGGCCGCCACTAAAATAAAGGGAGAGCCACCAAGGAAAAAAGTGCAAAGTGTGTCCACTGGCTGGGTGAGTAAGACCCTTCCCGATATCTCCAGTGAGATAACACACCACTACCTGTAGACTCAGCTTGCATGGGCCAGACACGCAATGTTCACAGCCAAGCAAAAGTGAACATGGGGAGCCCTGACTCAAGCTGCACATCTGGGGCATGGGAGCGGCACGCGATGTTCCAAGGGCATTGGTCGCCAGCCCAACGAACCCATGAGCACCAACAAAAACACGCGGCTGCGGCTTTCCCCCGTGCCCTTTCTTTCGCGGGAAATCATGTCCTTTCCAGACTGACCGAGAGACTACTGGACTACTGAAAGCTTTGGCTGTGCCTCACGTGTTGGACCGATCATCAAGGCGTTTGGAAACGTCGGCGTCATGAACAGCTTGGGCCGAGGGCCTGGCTCAGCTTTCTGTTCAATTTGTTCATGTTCACCACGCCCCCCTCCCCCCCCCAAAAAAAAAACAAACAACAACAACAAAAGCACGGGAGCATGAGCCACACCCTGCGATCCCCCAACGAGTATGGGCATTTTTTTGTCCGGCTGAGCCGTGCAGTGTCCTGAGCCCAGAAATCCGCTGGGTAGGATGTTCTACATCTTGTAACACATGGGAATCCACTTTCGGGTTGACCTTTTTTTCTTGGGGAAGCCAGACGTCCGAGATGCCATGCTCGTGGTGCTCGTCTCGCAGGATGGGCAAAGGCCCGAACATGGCTTCCATGAAACCTGCGGATTTGCTGCAGACTGCAACTTGTGGTTGCCATAGTGGGTGTATTCCCCCTACGCCCCCCCCCCACCCGGGACCCCTGGGCTATGAAGTGGTTTGTTAGTGGAAGCTCGCCTGAAACCTACACACTTTCACACAGAGCATATATAAGTCCCTTATTAAGTTACAAATGAAAAGCAAGGCCAAACAATGGCCACAAGAGCCCCTGATCCGCTTTCATATTATGACTGCTTCGGGGTCCGCTTTATTGGATGGTGTTTCAAAGCCTTGGCCTTTCACTTTGAAAGGGTGGTTTATCTGAGCTTTGGCAATACTACATTTAGAATTGCAAATCTAGGCTAAGCACAAGGAATCTGAGGTTGAGTCTTGGCAATACTCTACTTAGAAGTGGCAATTTATGGCAATTCTAAACTCAGCACTGTGAATCTGAGAGCAACTCAAATTGCAATGGGCAATAGTCCAAAATAAGTACATCGGCAAGTCCAAGTCTTCAGACTACTCGATTGTCCACTAAAGAGGCTCCAAATGACTGCTAAGGCACTGTTCCGGAGCGAAGGGGCGGGGTTCATGAATGAAAGAGACTTCAACTGCTTTTCTCCCACCCCCGCTTTCACCAGGGGGGGGGGGGTGGGTCATATTAAAGAGACTTCAACCTGACCCCCTGTGTCTTGCGCTTTTCTCCTTGCCCCCGCGCTCAGCTTCGAGCTTCGAGCTTCGGCTTCGCCCGGCCTGCGAGCTGAAAGATGGAGTTGGCGTCATGCACCTCCCAGTCCGGCGGCTTGAAGAGCACCACGCCTCGAGCCCCGGAGTCGAGGCGCCGAGGCAAGGCGCTTTGCCACCCGACAAGGACTGACTTGGTCTTGGATCCCAGCCAAAAAAGGCAACCGAAGAAAAAAAGAAAAAAAGGTTCTTCGAGAAAAAAAAAAAAAAAAAAAAAAAAAAAACTAGAAACCCTGGCTCATTCTTTGCTGGTGAGGGAGTTGTGTCCAGAAAGGTTGCATCAAGGCCCAGCCTGTGAATCCCTTTCCCAAAGGCGCAGTCGATCATTTTGGATGTCTGGTGTAGCTCCCTGTTCTTGAATATCTTTTGTTGAGGGTCCCTCTTATTTTGGTGGTTTTAAGATGAACCAGGGCCCAACCTTAGGAAAGAAGCTTCCCTATGTTCCCCCTGATTTTCCAATACGGAAGCCAAGGGATCTTGCCCATGACTTCTTGAAAGCCCACTTTGCGCCAAGCTCTCTGCAAGGCATCTGCAAGGGAACCTTTGGGGGCAAAAGTGCGTGATAACAACAAGAACCCAAGATTATTGATTCAGTAGGAACGATTTGGCAGCACGACAGGGAAGCCTGGAAAGGGCACCAGAGGCAGCTGCCCCAAATTGGGGCGCTGATCAGGCATTGGGGCAGCTCCTCACTCAATGTTGAGCCTGGGAGTCGTACACCTGGCAGCTTTATGGGTGGGGGGGGTGGTGTCAAGTAGGATCATCGGGGAATGGGTTTGGTTTGTCAAATAGCTTGGGACCCCCGGTTGGGTGTGATTAGGTTTGTCCGCCCCACCAAGTCTGAAGGTGGTCCCAAAACCCGCGCTTCCCATGGCGAGCAGCGGTCCCCGGCATCTAGCACCACGCGAGGACTGGACTCGAACGTCTGCCCCAAGCTGCCGAAGCCGCCGGCAGGCTGCGGAAAGTACGTCTTGTGAGTGCTGTCCAGCAAGCCTGCAGGGCTATGAAATTTCATTGAGGACCCTTTCATGGACATGATGTACAAGGAGATTTGTCTCACTAAGCATTTTTGAGCTCAGCCCCAGATAGAATCTACAGCCAGGAGCAAAATAGGGAGATTGGTGGGTAGAAATAGCCATGTGGAATTAGTGAATGACAATGAAATGTGAAATTGCAAATTCACATTTCAGCTACATAAAGTTACATCCATGGGACTATTGTACTTTGGAAGGTCAACTGCGCAGTTTACGTGCGTTTGAAGGTTGAAAGACCTTTGACTTGGAGCGTGCCCGGAGTTCCGAATGGGGGCTTCCCCTCGCCTCCAAGCTGCACCAAGGATCTCCCAACGGTGCGGCGTGCCACCAGAGCCAGGCTGCCACAAAAGCTGCTCGCCCAAAGGCAGCCTGGAGATGTCAATTTGTCCAAAAAGGTGCCTCGTGTCGGCCTTGGACGTCAACAGAACCGGGGGCAATAAGGTGCAACTCACAAAAAGGGATCCAAATGCCCCACAACCATTACTGAGTACAGTTTCTAGCTTTGAGGTTTCCTTTTGCACCGCCATTCACCCACTGCCCATAATGACAAAGGCTTCACCTGCACACAAAAGGGAGCCATCACAGAAGGGAAACTATTACCAGGCTGTCATACCTTTTCAACATTCCTCCGCTACTTCGCATGGCGCTGCCGTCCTATGGCATCTTGCGCCAGCTTTTGTTGGAAGCGCAACGGCAGGTCTGCCCAATCCTCAGTTGGAGCAGGAAGCCGGGGCCGTGATTTTCATTGGGCCAGTGCAGCAACAGCAACTTGATGATGGACTGGGTGTTCGAAAGAAATGCACTGCCCGCTTTGCTTAGAGGCAAGAACAACCTCACTTTCGCCAAAGAACTGGAAGCGGGGCCAACATGGGCACCCGCGGGAAAAAGGAGTTCGCTACTGTTTGCAGAGTTCCCTCCACGTTCACTTTGAACATCACCCGCCCAAAGTGAAACTAGACCCTCATATTCACGGAAAGGTGACGCTGGATCCATCGAACAGGGACCAAATCCGCCAACCACCGACGGCGTGTTGGACACAAGAAATGCAGACTTTGTAGGCGGGAAGAGGGGGAGGGGGGTTACCTTCTACCGCGTGTGTGGTTCCCAGACAGACGGTCCATGTTCGCAGCCTAAATCCTTTCATGCGAGAGGGGCGCGGGACATAGTTGCATGTATACCTTGGGATGTTTTAATCCTTCGCATCCTCAGTGCAGCATCACCACAAAAACAAAACACAAGACATTTCCAAAAATGACAAAAGAAACTGCAGACAATATAAACCTGCAGGCACCCCGGCTAGGGAGAAGAACGTGAACAAACAGAGGCAAGTTTCGCGGGGACCTTTGAGAGAGAGAAAGTGGAAACAAATCATAGCAGAGAAGGGCGAGAAACCTTAATCCATCACTGTCGAGGCCAATCCCAAAAAATGACAGGGAGGAAATTGCAAAACCTAGAGGCATCCCCAGCGAAGGAAGAAAAGAACATGAACGGAGGCATGTCAGAAGGCAAGGGTGGAAACAAAATAATGTTAGCGTCAGCAGGGAAGAGCTTGATTGCTTCAGTACTGTAGCACCCTTCGTCCGTCACTGGCGGGTACCTTTCCGAAGAATGAAAGTACTTTACTCGGGCGAGTCCCACCTAAGAAATTTGGCCTGACAAAGCTGGACTGCAACCGCAACACGTGAAAAAGGTCAATCCGATTGCGCGCGTGGCCTCAAGCATGCTGCTGGCGAACCAATCTGGAAGCAAGAAAGCGCCGAGCCCGACCAATAGCAGCCCTATAGCTGTTGCCAAAATTACGTTGCGGCGGGGATTACCACGACTCTTCGAGGGACCTGTCAAGCCCATGCAAACAAGCTCCAACTGCATGGGCCAAAGGTTGGCGTCCTGGTCTGGCGTTCTCTTCTTCATCGCGTTGGCCATGCGGTCGCTCAACATAACACCCCCCCAACTTCTCGTGCGCTGCCAGCCAGGGAGAAACACGAATTAACAGCAGGAAAGAGCTTGATTGCATCAGCAGCGCCCCACATGCAAATCCATCACTGGCGGCGGCCATTTCAAAAAATGACGGAGGAAAGTGGAAACGAACAACTGCAGGCATCCTCACCTGGGGGAAAATAACATGACCGTCGGGCGGCAAAAGAAAGGCTGGTCCTGCGGCGACCTTTCCAAAGGAAAGGCAAAAACAAGGAAAGCCAGACGCATCAGCAGAAAAGAGCTTTCTTGCATCAGTAGCACCACACATCCATCACTGGGTGCTCTTCCAAAAAAAAGAGAGTGATTTGCGCACACACAAAAAAACTACAGGCAAACCACGGGTACTCCAGTCCTGCAGGGGCCTTTCAAAGAAAGCGCAAGCAGAAGAAAGAGGCATCCGCATCAGCAAGCTTGACTGCAGAAGCGCCCGAATCCGTCAGAGGGATTTCCTTTCTATTGGAAACAAACACCAGGGATCCCCAGCTCGGGAAGAGAACATGAACGGAGGCAAGCCAAAGGTCCTTACTCAAGTCCTTTGACGTTCTTTGCAAAAGAAAAAAACACAGATTCCCTCCGATTGGTGATTTGGATTGATGTGGGATTGGTGGCATGGAGGTCAGTGGGCGGTGTCACACTTGCGCTCTACAAGAACCAGGGGCTCAATTCCCAAAACCACCGCTAAAGGTAACTTGGGAAAAGATAGCAAACATCCAAAAAAAAGAAGCTTCTCCAGAACGAAGCTTGATGGCACCAGCAGCACCCCTGTCCATCACACACGCACAGCTTCTTAACTGTTCCAGAGAAGCAAAAGCCATTCCGAGGAACCTCCTCAGGGAGGCCGACATCCGAGATGCTAGGCGTGACAGCCGCTGCGCGAACTCCCTCTGAAAGGCCAGCTGCAGCGACAAGTCCTGGAAAAAACGCCGCTGCAGCCCAAACCATAAGGGTGTGCAAAAACAGCTGCCCCCACCCCCAAATGGTGATTTTCCTTTTGGTTGCCCTGTGAAACCAGCCCACAAGACGGGTACCCTCAAAAACGCATGTTTTGTCTTTCTCTCTAGGTGCTATCCGGCAGCCACGCCCCTCGCGGCTTGCGAGCGGCAGAGTAGCACAAAGCGGACGTGACCGGCGCAGTGATGAGCATGCACCCTTGAAGCGGGTGTTCTTATCGTTTGGCAGGCGTGTGCGCGGTGATGAGCGAACATGAGCGGGTGTTCATATTAATTTCGCAGGCCTGTGCGCGTTGCCGCTTGAGCTGGCTTAAGCTGTCTCATCATTTGGCTGAGCGATTGAGCTTGGTGCCTGAGGGAGTGCTATCATTTGGCAATTGTTTGTGCAGTCCTGAGCAGGCCCACTTGAGCGAGTGCTCTTGTCATGTGGCGAGCCTGCCAAATAACAAGCGCGCTGAATCAAGCACGCAAGCTCACCACGTGCATGTTTCCAGCTGGTTTGCTAACCCGCATAAAAACGCACGCTCAGCACTGCGCACATGCCTATCCAATCGGCAAGCGTGCCGAATCAAAGTAAGGCATGATGCGGCTTGCCAGAGCGCACGCGACGGCCAAATGACAAGTTCACTGAAACGCACACGCCTTGCGCACGCGCCTGCCAAATCACAAGCGCGCCCGCTCCTGAAAACACTCTCTCCAGTGCGAGCTTGCCTGCGCGCGCGCCATGGCGCACATGGCTGTCAATCAGCTCATGTGAGCAAGCTCGTAAGTTGCGCACCCCGCACGTGCCAACCAAAGGATTTGCGCCACTGTTCAACAGTACTTGCGGTCAGCGCTGCACGTTTGCCAAATGACATGCCCGTCCGCTTAAGAAGACAACATGCTCACTGCAGCAATGATTTCTGTGTCAAATTGCCATCTAATTAGAAATTCCTGTCCAAATCGGATGTTAACTGAGCACCAGTTCAATCAGCAGCCTTGCTGCTGCCAACGTTGCAAGCTTCAAGCTACAATCGCAACGAGCCAAGCAACCAGGCAATCAAATAGCCAATCAAGCTAGCGAGCGAGTAATCTGACCCTGCCAAGCAGCTTAACCCTGAACCACTCGGCCATTGAGCCAGCTGTACAAACAACATACAAACAAAAAACCTCCGTCAAACCCGCCACAACAGCGCATAGCAAACCCAACCAAGCCTATTGAACGATGCAG
Organism: Effrenium voratum; assembly: GCA_963377175.1. Taxonomy (NCBI): domain Eukaryota; class Dinophyceae; order Suessiales; family Symbiodiniaceae; genus Effrenium; species Effrenium voratum. Next base: position 1,419,065 of record CAUJNA010003483.1, read on the forward strand.
CAAACACCTGTCCGGCATGCCACACGCGCCCCAAAGGACCACTAGAAGCTCGTCAAAGTCGAAGTTGTGGACTTGATCTCTGGCAAGCTGGCCTGAGAGCGGCAGCCGGTCACCATGGCAACAGGTCATACGACTCAGCATGAGCTCCTCTAACTGACGCAGTCCCATCCATTTATCTAGCGCCACCAAAGAAAACATGAGCTTCAAATGGAACTCCAAGGTTCACACAAATTGTCTCACTTGGAACCCGTGTTAGGGGGTCACCCATAAGGAAGTTCCTCCAAAGAATGGCAGTGCCGAGATGCCCAGGCTATGAGTGAAGCGCCGGTTGCTGGCCCCGGCCATGCAGGCGGACCACCTGAGGTCGGAATGGAACCTGGATGGGCACCCTTGTAAGTGGTTGACCCTGGGAAACAAGCCCAAGTGGGTTTACAACCCTGCTCGAAGGGCTAAATTCTGCAATAATCCAGAAAGGATCACTGGCTAGCGGCCAAATCTGCACCAAGCTTACGGCAAGATATGGATGCCGGCCACCCTTTCCGAAAAAGGGGTTGCAACCCAACTAGTATTTTCCCCAAGCATCAATCACCTTACCCCCCCAATTGGTGGTTTGGAGCCTGGTTTGGCGGTTCGGGGTGGTTTCAAGCAGCAAGGGATCGAATCCCCAATCCAAACCACTGTATCAAACAACATCTGGCCAAACGAAAAGAAACACGACTGACACGAACACGAGCCCCGATCCAGGCTCGCCGCCAAAGGCTTGCCAGCTCCATCGGCTTCGCTTTGCCCAGTTCCAGTCGACAGGTGGCCTGCCGGTGGCGAAACGAACAAAATCAGGCGGGCGTTTGGCGAAGGGCGCTTTGAGTTGTCTTGGAGGTCCTCCCCCTGAATACACATTCCCTGAAGGGAAAACCTCTGGATTTCTGGAAACATGCTGAGGGCTCTGCTTCGACGCCCCAGGCGTGGCGTTCCCGTGCGTGCCTCCGCAAAGGCGTCTTGGACCACCGCTGGCGAGGCGCGGCCAAGCGTGACCAGCGCCCAGGGCTTGAAGGACACTGACCGCTGCGTGGAGGCCTCCTGCCGTTTCGGCGAACTCGAAGGTGGTACTGTGCATGGACGAAATCCTGCACCTAGCAAACCCTAAAAGGATGGCTTCCCTGCAAATGCCAACTAACAACGGTTTCCCATGGTTTCCAAGTGGTGCAGGATTTCGTCCATCCACAGTAGCTTCCATGTATTCAGCTTCCTTCTACTCCGTGGTTTGGAGGTGTGGTTGGGGGTAGCTTCCCATTTGCGCTGAAGATCCAGGGGCGGTCAAATCCCCATTTCACCACCAAACCAGGTAACCTGATATGTGAACATGTGGCTGGCTTCCCATCATTGAGCAACTAAAACATATGTGTCCAAACGGCAAATGACCCCGAGCCAACCAATTGCTATGTCTCTTCGGTCTCCGGTCTAAAAAGGGGCCCCTGAAACATACTAAGAAGCATGGCCCCTTTCTCCAGGGCTTCATGGAAGGCTCCCTTTATTGCCCCCCAAAAGCCGCCGTAGGTATTTGCCACTTTAACTTTGTGAGGTACGGCGACGCGCCCTTTTCTCGGACGACATGTCCAAATCCCTTAAACCAAGCAACAACAAGTCCAAGCTTTGAGTGTCACGCAGCTTTGGAGCGCCAAAGCTGGAGAGTCACTTCGACCGACAAGTCCCAAAAAACCTGCACAACCCTGGAGCTTCCCATGTGACTCGCACTACAGCAAAGCATGAAGCTCTAGCCCTCCACAGGCAACACCCGGTCGCTCATAAAATTCATGTTGGCTTGCACCTCTGGCTTGAAGGGGGGGGTTCATTTATACCAATTTGTCTGCCCAGAAGCCAAACATTTGCTCGTGCATTTGCGGCATTTGAGCAGCGATTAAAACATTTGGGATGTCTGCAATTCTTTGCATCCCTCCAGAAATGGTTTCTGAACCAGGGCTCCCACAAGTCAACCATAATCTAACAAAATGAGCCACCAAGAATAACTACTGATGCATAAAAAAAACATCGAACAGGATGCTAACACATAAAAAGTTTTATTTGGGGTTCAGATCCTTCTCACACTCGCCCCCCCCTAAAAAACTACCCACCCATCCCAATCATGGACCTGTTGATTTCATATTTCCCAGATGGCTGGGCACGCCTCGAAAGTGGCGAGCACCTCCAGGCAGTTGCTGCGTTGAAGCCCGTGGAATGCCAGCTGGAAGCTCTTCTGACAGGCACCGGGAATTGGCATGGCATTGCTGTGATACAATATGATGAAAGTGAGTCTTAACATATGCCGGCCCCAAAACAAAAACAGGAAACAATGTGTGTATGTGTGTGTGTGTGCGTGCGTGCGTGTGTGCGTGTGTGCGTGCGTGCGTGCGTGTGTGCGTGTGTGCGTGTGTGCGTGTGTGCGTGTGTGCGCGTGTGCGCGCGTGTGCGTGTGGGTGTGCGTGTGTGTCTGTGTGTGTGTGTGTGTGTGTGTGTGTCTGTGCGTGCGTGCGTGCGTGCGTGCGTGTGCGTGGTGGGTGTGCGTGTGTGTCTGAGTGTGTGTGTGTGTGTTGTTTTTTGTGTGTCTGAGCGTGCGTGCGTGCGGTGCGTGCGCGCACACGGCGCGCTGCGCGCGCGCGCGCGCGCCGCGCGCGCGGCGCGCGCGTGGTGCGTGCGTGCGGTGCGTGCTGTGCGTGCGTGCAGTGCGTGCGGGCGGGCGGGCGGGCAGGGCGGGCCGGGCGGTGCGGGCGGGCGGGCGGGGCGGGCGGTGCGGGCGGGCGGGGGCGGGCGGGCGGGCGGGCGGGCGGGCGGAGGGGGTCGGTTGGGGCGCGGGCGGGCGGCGGGCGGGGGGGCGGGCGGGCGGGGGGCGGGCGGGCGGGGGGCGGGCGGGGGGCGGGCGGGCGGGCGGGGCGGAGCGGGCGGGCGGGCGGGCGGGCCGGGCGGGCGGGCGGGCGGGCGGGCGGGGGGGCGGTGGGGCGGGCGGGGCGGGCGGGGCGGGCTGGCGGGCGGGCGGGCGGGCGCGCGGGGAGCGCGCGGGGGCGGGCGGTCTGGGCGCGGCGCGCGCGGGGTGCGCGCGGGGGGCGCGCTGAGGGCTGCGCGCTGGGCGCGGGCGGGGGCGGGCGCGGGCGCGCGGGGGCGGGCGCGGGGGGCGCGCGGGGGCGGGCGCGGGGGCGCGCGGGGCGGGCGCGGGGCGCGGGCGCGGGGCGCGGCGCGGGCGCGCGGGCGCGGGCGCGGGCGGGCGCGGGCGCGGGCGCGGGCGCGGCGGCGGCGCCTGCGGGCGCGGGCGCGGGGGCGGGGGCTTGGGGGCGGGGGCGGGGGCGGGGGGGCGGGGGCCCGGGCGGGGAGCCGGGGTTTGTCGTGCGTGCCGGGGGCGTGCCCGGGCGTGCGATGCCGGGCTGTGCGCTGCCCGGGCGGTGCGTGCCCGGGCGTGCGTGCCCGGGCGTGGCTGTGCCGGGCGTTGCGTGCCCGGCGTGCGTGCCCGTGCGGTGCGTGTGCGTGCGTGCGTGCCCGTGCGATGCGTGCCCGTTCGTGCGTGCGTGTTGGGTGCGTGGCCCGTGCGTGCGTGCCCGTGCGTGGCGTGCCGTGCGTGCGTGCCCGTGCGTGCGTGCCCGTGCGTGCGTGCCCGTGCAGTGCTTGTGCCCGTGCTGGTGCGTTTGCCCGTGCTGTGCGTGCCCGTGTTTGCGTGCGTGCCCGTGCGTGCGTGCCCAGTGCGTGCGTGCGTGCGTGCGTGCCGTGCGTGCGTTTGCCGTGCGTGCCGTGCCCGTGCGGTGCGTGCCCGGCGTGCGTGCCCGGCGTGCGTGCCCGTGGTGCGTGCCAGGTGCGTTTGTGCTGTGCCCGTGCTGTGCCGTGCCGTGCGTGCGTTGCCCGTGCGGTGCGTATGCCCGTGCGGTAGCGTGCCGTGCGTGATGTGCCGTGCTTGGCGTGCCCGTGCGGTGATCGTGCCCGTGCTGTGCGTTGCCCGTGTGGTGCGTGCCCGGTGCGTGCCTGGTCGTTAGCGTGCGTGCCCGTGGTTGCGTTTTGCCCGTGCGTGCGTGCCTGTGCGTGCGTGTGCGTGCCGTGCGTGGCTGTTGTTGCGTGCCCGTGCGTGCCGGTGCGTGGTGGCCCGTGCGTTGCTGGCATTTTAGTGTGTGCGTGCCCGTGCGTGCGTGTGCGTGCCCGTGCCCGTGCGTGGTGCGGCGCCCTTGCCCGTGCGTTGTTGTGCCCGTGCCTGTGCGTGTGCTGGGCCGTGCCCTGTGCGTGTGTTTCGTTTGCCGATGCCCGTGCGTGTTGGTGCCCGTGCACGTGCGTTTTTATGTGTAATTGTGGTTTGTGCGTGCCCGTGCGTGCGTGCCCGTGCCCGCGCTGTGGTGCCGTGCCGTGCGTGGTTGTGCGTGCGTGTGCGTATGGCGTCGTGCGTGCCCGTGGTGCCCGTGCGTGGTGGTGTGGTCCCCTGGCGTGCCTGGCGTGCGTGCGATTAAAATTTGAATGCGCGTGCCCGTGCTTGCCCGTGCGTGCCCGTGCGTGCCCGTGCGTGCCCCCGTGGCGTGGCCGTGGCGTGCCGTGCGTGCCCGTGCGTTGCCCGTGCGTGCCGTTGCGTGCCCGTGCGTGCCCGTGCGTGCCCGGCGTGCCGTGCGTGCCGTGCGTGCCCGTGCGTGCCCGTGCGTGCCCGTGCGTGCCGTGCGTTGCCGTGCGTGCCCGTGCGTGCCGATGCGTGCCCGTTGCGTGCCGTGGTGCCCGTGCGTGCCCGTGCGTGCCCGTGGCGTGTGTGTGGCCCGTGCGTGCCCGTGCGGCCCGTGCGCTGAGCCACTTGCATCCGTGCTGTGCCCGTGCGTGCCCGTGCGTGCCGTGCGTGGTTTGTGGCGTGCCCGTGCGTGGTGCGTATGCCCGTGCTGTGCGTGCGTGCCCGTGCGTGCGTGCGTGCCCGTTGGTGCGTGCGTGCCCGTGCGTGCGGGCGTGCCGTGCGGTTGTGCGTGCGTGCCTGGTGCGTTTGCGTCCGGTGCGTGCGTGCCCGTGCGTGGGCGGTGCCCGTGCGTGCGTGCCCGTTGCTGTGCGTGCCCGTGCCGTGCGTGCCGTGCGTTGCGTTGCGTGCGTGCGTGCCCGTGCGTGCGTGCCCGTGCGTGCGTGCCCGTGCGTGGTGCCAGTGCGTGCGTGCCCGTTGCGGTGCGTGCCCTGTGCTGTGCGTGCCCCGTGCGGTGCCGTGCGCGTGGTTGCGTGACCGCGCGGGCCGTTGCGTGGGCTGCGCGCGGGCGCGCGGTAGGGTGGCGCGCGGGGGGCGCGGCTGGTAGGGCGCGCGGTGGGCGCGCGGGGGCGCGCTGGGCGCGCGCTGGTGCGCGCGGTGGGCGGCGGGGGGGCGCGCGGGGGCGCGCGCGGGCGGCGCGGGCGCGCGCGGGGTGCGCGGAGCGCGGGTTGGGCGCGCGGGGGCGCGCGGGGGGCGCGGCGGGGGGGGGGGGGCGCGCGGGGGGCGCGGGTGGGCGCGCGGGTAAGGGGCGCGGCGGCGCGCGCAGGTGCGCTCGCGGGCGCGCGGCGGGGCGCGCGGTGGCGCGCGGGCGGGGGGCGGGCGGGCGCGGGCGGGCGGGCGCGGGCTTCGGGACGGGCGCGGGGGCGGGGGGGGCGGGCGGGCGGGGGGCGGGCGGTGGGGGCGGGCGGGGCGGGCGGGGCGGGCGCGGGTGCGCGCGGGGGGCGGGGGGCGGGCGGGCGGGCGGGGGCGGGCGGGCGGGCGGCGGGCGGGCGGGCGGGCGGGGCGGGCGGGTGGGGCGGGCGGGCGGGCGGGCGGGCGGGCGGGCGGGAGGGCGTGCGGGCGGTGCGGCGGGCGGGCGGGCGGGCGGGGGGGGCGGTGCGGAGGCGGGGGGGCGGGCGGGCGGGCTGGGCGGGCGGTGGCGGGGCGGGGGGGGGCGGGCGGCGGGCGGGCGGGCGGGGGGGGGGGTCGGGCGGTGGGGGCGGCGGGGGGGGCGGGCGCGGGCGGGCGGGCGCGGGCGGGCGGGCGGGCAGGCAGGGCGGGCGGGGGGCGGGCGGGCGGGCGGGCGTGGCGGGGCGGGCGGCGGGGCGGGCGGGCGGGCGGGCGGGGGGGCGGCGGGCGGGCGGGCGGGCGGGCGGGCGTGGCGGGGCGGGGCAGGGCGGGCGGGCGGGGGGCGGCGGGCTGGGCGGGGGCGGGCGGTGCGGGCGGGCGGGCGGGCGGCGGGAGGGGCGGCGGTGCGGGCGGGGCGGGCGGGGGGGCCGGGCGGGCGGGTCGGGCGGCGGGCGGGCGGGGGGCGGGGGGGGCGGACGGGGGTGGGGCGGGCGGCGGGCGGGCGGGCGGGCGGCGCGGGGCGGGCGGGCGGGCGGGCGGGCGGTGCGGCGGGCGGGCGGGACGGGTCGGGCGGGGCGGGCGGTCGAGGCGGGCGGAGGGCGGGCGGGCGGCGGGGGGCGGGCTGGCGGGCGGGGTGCGGGCGGGCGGGCGGGCGGGCGGGGGGCGGGCGGGCGGGCGGGCGCGGGCGGGCGGGCGGCGGTGCGGGCGGGCGGGGGGGGCTGGGCGGGCGGTGCGGGCGGGCGGGCGGGCGGGCGGGCGGGCGGGCGGGCGGCGGGCGGGCGGGCGAGGCGGGCGGGCGGGGCGGGCGGGCGGGCGGAGGGGCGGGCGGGGGGCGGGCGGGCGGGCGGGCGGGCGGGCGGGCGGTGCGGGGGCGGGCGGGGGCGGGCGGGCGGGCGGGGGCGGGGCGGGCGGGCGGGCGGGGGGGCGGGCGGCGGGCGGGCGGGCGGGCGGGCGGGCGGGCGGGCGGGCGTGGGGCGGGCGGGAGGGGGGGCGGGGGGGGGCGGGCGGGGCGGGGCGGGCGGGGCGGGCGGGCGGGCGGGCGGGCGGAGGCGGGCGGGCGGGCGGGCGGCGGAGGGGCGGGCGGCGGGGGGGGCGGGCGGGCGGTGCTGGGCGGGCGGGGCGGGCGGGCGGGCCGGGGGGCGGGCGGGCGGGCGGGCGGGCGGGCTGGGCTGGGCGGGCGGGCGGGGGCGGGCGGGCGGGCGGGGCGGGCGGGCGGGCGGGCGGGCGTGCGGGGGCGGGCGGCGGGCGGGCGGGCGGGCGGGCGGTGCGGCGGGAGGGCGGGCGGGCGGGCGGGCGGGCGGGCAGGGGGGGCGGGCGGGCGGGCGGGCGGGCGGGCGGGCGGGCGGGCGGGCGGGCGGGCGGCGGGCGGGGGCGGGCGGGCTGGGGCGGGCGGGCGGGCGGGCGGGCGGGCGGTGGGGCGGCGGGGCGGGCGGGTCGGGCGGGGGGCGGGCGCGGGCGGGCGGGCGGCGGCGGGGGGCGGGCGGGGGGCGGGCGGGCGGGGGGGGGGCTGGGCGGGCGGGCTGGCGGGCGGGAGGGCGGGGCGGGCGGGGGCGGGCGGGCGGGCGGTGCGGGGCAGGGCGGGCGGGCGGGCGGTGCGGGCGGGCGGGCGGCGGGCGGGGGGGCGGGCTGGGCGTGGCGGGCGGGCGTGTGGCGGGCGGGGCGGGGGGGCGGGCGGGCGGGCGGGGGCGGGCGGGCGGGCGGGCGGGCGGGCGGGCGGGGCGGGCGGGCGGGCGGGCGGGCGGGCGGGGGGCGGGCGGGCGGGCGGGGCGGGCGGGCAGGGCGGGCGGGCGGGCGGGCGGGGGGCGGAGGGGCGGGCGGGCGGGCTGGGGGGGCGGTGGGCGGGGCGGGGGCGGGCGGGCGGGGGGGCGTGCGGGGCGGGCGGGCGTGCGTTGCGTGCGTGCGTGCGTGCGTGCGTGCGTTGCGTGCGGCGGGCGGGGTGCGGGCGGTGCGGGCGGGGGGCGCGCGCGCGCGCGGCGCGCGCGCCGCGCGCGCGCGCGGGCTTGGGGGGGGGGGCGGGCGTGGTGCGTGGCGGCGTTGCGTGCGTGTCTGTTAGTCTGGTTTTGCGTGTTTTGGCGGTGCGTGGCGTGCGTGCGTGCGTGCGTCTGTATGTGTGTGCGTGCGTGTGTCTGTATGTGTGTGTGTGTGTGTGTGTGTGTGTGTGTGTGTGTGTGTGCGTGCGTGCGTGCGTGCGTGCGTGCGTGCGTGCGTGCGTGCGTGTGGGTGTGGGTGTGTGTGTGTGTGTGTCTGTGTGTGTGTGTCTGTTGGTTTGCTTTTAACAACCAGCCCAAAAGAGTAATGACCACCCCGCATGTAGCATTTCCTATTGTGTTCATCCGTTTGTAAAACTGCAAAGCAGAAGAAACCAACTTCGCCAAATCGGCGTGCGGCATGACATGTCGGATGCGCGAGGCTTCAGGGGTGGATTCCCTGTACCTATGGTGACATGTTTGTGTGCATCTCGGTTCACGTTCGAAACCTAAGCTTGGGATTTTCATTCCGTACACCCCTATAACATTTTGTTTCAGGATCTTCGCTCCCACGATGACAACACCATTGCTGGGCCAGGGTTTGCAGGGCACCCTTGTGACTCGCCAATCTTTGCCAAGATCTCCCTCGAAACGTCGAACTGGCTCCTCTCGTCTTCTTCGCCTTTCCGTATTCTAGCTGCTTGGAGCAGGCATTGGTGCCTGTGAATGTCCCCTTGAAGAATTCCCTGAAACCAGCGCCCCTTGGCGCTTGCCCAAGAGCTCTGACGGCTTTCACAAATTGAACACAACTTGGCTATGGGTCAAAACCCCGGACCCCCAGTGAACATCCCAATCCCCACTAAAATAGGTTCTAAAATGGGTGGTGCACCTACCCCAAAATGGGATCCCATTGGTGCTGACCCACGGCCATTTGACTTCTCTACGCCGGTTCTCCGAGAACCGCCTCATCCATGGCCATGCGCGCATCGCGTGCGCGGCCAAGGACGGACATCGCCAGCGGCCAGGTGTCTACCGCTGCGGCCGCAGTGGCGGTGCCTCACTTCGAAGGCCAAACTCCTTCGGTTTTTCCCTGAAGTCCGCGTTGGGGGAACGAAGGAGCTCGCCTGTGTTTAAAGAGGTTGTAAAAAGGCTTTACATCAAGCAATGCAAGCAAGTAGCAAAATGCAACGACTGGCTCCCTAATTACGACTCAGAAAGTCGGAATCGGTGAGCTCTTTCGGATTCCCGTCATTCTTCATGGCTTTGGTTGCCAGGCGACTGCTGACAATGTCCACCTTGAGCGCCCGAGCAAACCTCAGCGACGCCCGGCGCAAGGCGGCAAGTGCCATCGTCCCCAAGCGTTGGGCCGCCCTCTGGGGACTGACTCTCCCGAAAAAAGCAGCAGGAGTCCTAAACGGCATGAGGTGCCTCAGTGTTCGAAACCTCCGCTACTCCGTTTATACATGGGGGAGTTGCCACGTGCTGCTGTCATCCCTCTTTCAGGCATAGGGAACTTCTCGGGATTGGATCCCCATCCTGAGACACAACGGTGTTGGTAAGGCTCCGAGAGCCTTAGGTGACAGCCAGCGCTGGGGCCGGATCTTTCAAAGCCCCCTGTCACACCTCGCAGCGTTCCTTCTCTAGGTCCTCCAGTAGAGAGGTTATAAGGGTACCTTTGTTCTGTAGTCTATTTTAGTAGGGGAACCCTCCCAAAAAAAGGGTCACAAAGGAACCTTGTTCTTCACATTTTCAGCAAGCTCGGCGCCAGGCATTGCGTGAAAGAGATCCGCCGCTGCCATCCACTGGCGGCCCGTCTTGCACGCGCTGATGGTGGACCCCCAGCAGAACCTCACCGGTCAAGCAGGAAATGCTGTCGAGACCAAGCTCTTGGAACCCCAAGACCATCCAATGGAGGAATCTCCGTTCTGAGAACCAGTTTTGGGCTCCAGTTTTGGGTTGAGCAGGGCAGGGCTGAACTTGTAATGTGACGAAGTAACCCTTTGGCAACCCGTAAAATGCATACAGAGTGCCTTTAATGCCCAAAGGTGATGTAAAAACAAGAAGCAAGGTAGCGGCGACGCGACTTTGTAGCATGTGTTCCCTCCCCGCTTCGAGAAGCTTCGGGGGTCGAACCTGCATGTGTGCTTTCTCGCTTGTAGCAGGTCGCGTTCATGTGCCACGCGCAAAAGACTTGTTGCTCGATCGAAGGAGGCCAGCTTGACCGCAAAAATATGCGTCTTCGGTCCCATTCATCTGAGAACAAAACGCGCTGGTTTCTGTTCCCCCTGCTATCCCCTGCTATCCCCTGCTATCCCCTGCTGCAAAAAGGTACGATGTTGCGGCACTAACTGCTACTGCCCGAAGTGAACGCCTGCTCGCATAGCAATTAGCAAACATCAAAGAAGATGCGGTCTTGGCGCTGATTAAAAGCGCTCCTCACTCGAGGCGCAACCAAGAATTGGAAACTTAAGCTGTAAAAACACGAATGTCCGCTGGGCGAAACACATGCGAATGCTTTCTGTCAGAGAGCTGCAGGAGAACGAAGAAACGTAGTGGTACGGATTTCGTTTAGCGAGCGCTGTATGATGCCACTGATTTGTGATTGCAGTTGGCTCTCGCTTTCGAGAACACATAAGCCATAATCAAGTTTGATGCTGAGAACACATGAAAACATCACTTGCGTAGCGAACATCGCCTTTAGCAAAAACATAAAGACCTCCGGGAAAGTGAGACAAACAGGTAGCTCCATTTGCTGCAAGAAACTCTTGCTTCTCGCGCACGACTGTCCTCTCCAACCCGCCCAGCGTGGTTAGGGCCACCGTCCACTCGCCCACCTGGCTGGTTGTTGCGGCCCCCCACTGAAACAGCCTGCAGCTCGGGAGGTTGCTCCAAATACATGAGTTTCTCACTTGTTTCCCAAGACCCCCCCCCACCAACAGTGCCCACTGGCTCAACAAGCACCAAGCATGTGGCAAAACCCAAACGAGTGCATTGGGGACCTCCACCTGGTGCCTCTCCCAGTTCGAAACCAAGGGTGCTTGTCTCTGTGCAATCTCTCAGGGATTCCTTTGCTCTTCTGTTTATAATTCAGAAACTAGCACTAGGTCCTGCCTTTTTGATTTCCTGGGAAGTGATCAACAACTTCTGGATCCGACTTGCAAGCTTGATCTGGATTGGGCACGATCCTGGGATCAGAAGGACGCCGACAAGTGCCCTTTTCTGCGGTCTAACCCAGGTGCCGCTGCAAGCTGAGGTCAGAATCAAAAATCTGGCAAAGAAGCCTACCCACCGTGTCATGAATCTGTAAAAAGGCCGATCGCAACTCTTTGTCGCCCAATGCTGATGTCCCCCCACGCTTCAGGTTTCTCTGGCAAGCTCACTTTGGCGCCCCCTTTTTTCGCGCCCGACGATTCGTCGGGGAAAACAACAAAAAACCGACTCAGCCCAGGTGAGGCTTCACGGCGCCCCGGAGCTTGCTCTGCAGCAGCACTGAGCCGTCAGAAAGCGCTGCCAAGGCTTCCTTCAAGCCTTGGATTTCTTCTTCTCGCTTGGCCGCTCGCTCCTTGGCAAGAAACGACATTCTATGTGCCGCTTCTTGAGGGTGGTCGTGTTTGGTGGTCTAACAAAGAGATGTACATCCAAATTACGCTCCAAATGGCGGTTGACCGCACCCAATAGATGTTGAAACCTCACAGCAGTTCCCGGAAGGATCGAAGGGGTTGCAAGGGGATTAGCTAAACCCCACCAGCAGCCGAGAAATCCAAACAACCACCCCCCCTGGCCCGCCTCCCCCCCCACAAATAAACAAAAGACAACGCATGATTGTGCTTTTGGGGATCCCCCAAAATTGGGGGAGGGGAGGGGGGAGGGTTGTCCTTTTGGCTTCCCTTTAAAGCCACCAAAAACAGGGCACCCTCAAAAAAGACAGTCCCACATCCGCGAAAAACGACCTCAGAAAAACACGGCTCCAACAACATAGTATATCAGTCACAGGCGATGCTCGGGATGGGACCATTCCCTTGAACCTTCCCGGGAACAAACGCACACTCCGCTCGCAAACGTTGGTGCCACTTCGCGGCGTGTTCCCTGACGAGACGTGCTGGCCGCAGCTTGTTATCAAATAAGCATTGATAGGCATAGGCGAAAGGGAAATCCCCGGAACTCTGGCCCCCGAGCTGCAGTGGAACCCCAAATCTAGGGACCCCTAAGGCTTGCATCGCATCGTCAAGCGAAGGCTCTTCATAGGACATGCCTCCATCGTAGCACTGCTTTGCCAAGCTCTCCTGAAGGAAAACGAATCCGCCGTGTCCGCTTCACATCGCAACCTCCCTTCCCATGGCTTCCAAAGAAGCAAGGCCTAAAAAAGGCCTCGAAAAAGGGGCCTTCTTTAATGTCGACTTTTGATTCAAATCAATGAAGCTCCTGCAGCTTCATCAGAGTGTTTTTTCCAACCGGGGCCAGTGTAGAATAGGGAATCGGACTTCCAGGCTAATCCAAAGTTGACATCAATCACCAACAACAAGGCAATCACAACAACAACTGTTTCAGTTTTGTTTGCCCCCCCTTCCCCATCACAAACAACGATACGTTCAACTCTGGTTCAATTTGTGAGCCTGCAAAGCCCCAAACTGATAAGAAACATGGTTTTACGACCATGCAAATTGTACACGAAACTGGCTCAAACTTGTGCGACCGCAAACCCGCTGGCGTGGAAAAGTGTCGACCCGCATCACCGCAATGTACCTATTTGGATCCAACTTGTCAATCTTTGGACTCCAGGGGGTGGAAGCGGGGGTGTGGGGTGGGACAGATTGCTCTGGGAGTTTGAACCACCTCAAAAGTGGTTGGTGGACATAAACCCCTACCGAAGTCTGATGTCCCTCAAATGGCTCCCACTGAAATTCACATACATAGACAAAT